>JAMPIV010000577.1:142500-205000 GCA_024509875.1 Oreohelix idahoensis | reverse complement strand
ATAAACTTTTCTCTCCCTTCCACCATATCACTTCAGCTCACTGTTGAGAATAGGCGATAAAATAAGTACATGTATATACATAAGTTTAATGTGCGGAATGTACTACATATCTGTTATGTTCATGTTACTTTTTCTCTCTCCAATTTCTTTTCTCCGTGTTGTCCTGCGTTTCTTTCTTTTAGGGTTTCAGAAGAAGACCCCGTTTTTTAAAATTAGAGCTAAAAAATGATCAACACTGGGACGTGTTCTTCGGTGTCTTCCTGATAAGTCGCCCACTTTGCTAGGGCTAGGATAATGGTTAGAGTTTAAGGTTAGGTTAACGATTAGCAAACTTAACCCTAACCCTTACCACTTATTATTGTGTCTATGAAATTTTTCTTTTTTTTTTTGAGGCTGTATAGACTCGCTATTGTTCATTACAACTTGTTTCTATTATTTCTTAATTCTTTCTGTCCAAAGTAGCTATAGATTTTACACAGGCACCGAAATGCATGGCAAATTGTCTCCCACGTGTGGTGTTTCGTCCAGGAAAAAACGGATAGACTTAATAAGTATAGCCAGCAGGTGGGCTTGAACATCAACCTAAAGAAGACAGAGGTCACGACGCTCAATGTGAGCAACCCTGAGCCCATATCAGTTAGGAATCATCAACTGGAACAGACAAATGCCTTCACATACCTAGGATGCATGGTAACACCAGACGGCGGAGCAAGCAAAGACATCAACAACAGAATGAACAAAGCAAGATCAGCCTTTTTTAGTCTAAACAACATCTGGAAGTCCTCTCAGTACAGCACAAGCACAAAATTAGGATTATATCAGAGCTGTGTGCTTTCCGTGCTTCTCTATGGCGCGGAGAGCTGGAGAGTTACAGAGAAGAAAATGTCGAAATTGTCCTCTTTTCACACATGCCTAAGAAAAATTCTCCGAATCTTTTGGCCGAATATCATCACCAACCAAGATCTGCTTACTCGGAGCAAGCAAGAGGACATGCACACCATCATAGCTGGCAGACGCTGGAGCTGGGTTGGCCATGTCCTCAGAAGAGACCCCGATCCCTTCACAAGAACAGCTATGCTATGGACCCCTGAAGGAAAACGAAAGAGAGGCCGACCAAAAACAACTTGGCGGAGGACTGTGGAGGCTGAGATGCAAAGAATGAACCAGAGTTGGGGCACTGTACGAAGGATGGCCGCCGACCGAGCAAAGTGGAATCAATTTGTTGTTGCCCTACAAGACGCCACCAGGCGTAATGGCCAATGACTGCTTTGACGGTCGGCTGCTAAGGATCAAAGAAGAAGAAGTGTGATGTTTCGGTATATGGCGACCACAGTACATAATGTCTGCCATGTTGCCCCATATTACCAGACTGGCTAATCATATTTTCATTACTATTAGTTTTAACATAACCCTAACACTATTTACGGTTTTGTTGAACAGCTAGCCTTAACCTGACACCGACCCTATGTCGAGCTTTGTCAAAATTAATAACGCCCGACAAACATTGAAGCCGTTGTCAAAATAAAAGTCTAACAAATAAAAATGTAAACGCCACTTTTTGGCCAATATGGCGGTCCCCAGTCTACTGCCCCGTACTTGGGCCAATGTTTTAAAATAGTTTATCTGGTTTGGTTTTAATGACTATCTTCGTTGCACACGGACAAGTCCATCAGTGCACCGATCTGCTCCCTAATGCGAATCGTGAGAATGTACCCGCATACCACTGTACTTTATACATGTGAATCGTGAGAATGTACCCGCATACCACTGTACTTTATACATGTGAATCGTGAGAATTTACCCGCATACCACTGTACTTTATACATGTGAATCGTGAGAATATACCCGCATACCACTGTACATTAGAAATGTGAATGTTTTCGTTTGCTTTTAAATGGGATGATGTATATGAGTATAAGCAGATATACGGGAGCCGCGCTGGTGTAATGGCTTCGGCGTTGTACTGGCGACCAGGTCTTCATGGTTCAAACCCGGGCGTCAGCGTTTGAAGAAATGTTTACGGCCGGAAATTTGACTGAATAACCTGAACGGCTCCTGTGATAAACCCTCTGTGGATGGGAAGGAGCGAAGTTCCTGACCGGGTTGGAAGGAAAGTCCTCAGGTTCCCCAGCCTCGCAATGACATGTCATTGGGCCGAAGGGCTGAAAGCCCAAGTGCCGCTGGTTTAAAAAAAAAAAAAAAAGCAGATATACATTTTTTTTTAAAAACTGCCCAAAGACTTTTCCTGCTACAGAAGTGCGTAAGAAAGTATTATTATTATTTCATTTTCCACCAAGAATGAATGGATATAAGCGAGAATGTGTTTATGTAATTTTTGTACTGATGATTGATGACACATTCAAAAATACAGATTAATTGTATACGTTTTGACCGCATGAGTGAGTGTCGGTTTACGTAATTTATTTATTTATTGTTTTGTTTATTTTATTTTGTATTTACTTAATTAATGTTTTTTTTCAATTACTATCTTGTTTGTTTAAAAACACCTCATTTTTTTATTATGATTGCATACTGTAAATGAATGCTACTATGTTAACTTTATAATGTTGCTTTTGACAACTAATATTTTTCAAAGCCCCCCCCCCCCCCCCCCCCCAGCCTTTTAACATCCCCTTGCTCTTTATCGTGTAGACACAAACACACACACACACACACACACACACATATATATACATATATTCTACCATACTTTTAAAAAAGCAATGCAATTAATGAGTTATCTTTTCTTATAATATAAAGAAAAAGAGAAAGCACATTTATAAAAACATAGTTACATTAAATATGTGTCTAAGTACGGAATTATGTACACCCGACAAGTTCATTTTTTTGGCAGGGACACGTGACTGTGCGGAGAAAGTTTTGGGAGGGAGTTGTGCTGTGGAAGTGGACAGAGTAGGGAAGGGGCTGTGATGTGTTCACGGGCTAATCAACGTTTGACAGGAATGTGTTTCCAGAAGAAAATATTTTTGGAGAGTGGAGTGAGAAGGTTAGCTTTGGTGTGTCGAGAGGCTAACGAATATTTCGAGTGTTGAAGGTACATAAATCTCCTCCTACTGTCTCCTGACAATGGTAAGATTCCCGGTACTAAAATTTTGCGTTTGGAATCCTTGAAACACTCCATGGGACGCAGGGTAAATAAAAACTATCGTGTTACAAGCTATGCGAAGGGGAATATCTTTTGTAATTGTTTCATATTGATTCTTGTAAAAATGTACCCAACGCCCCCCTGAATGGAAGTAGCAACCCCCAATCGTTGCGACCCATCAGAACGTCCCCAGACATCTTGAAAACGCCCCCCCCCACGGAGGGGTGGTACCGCTCCCGTTAAGAAACACTGCCTTAGATCAAACAAGGAGGATCTCAGCACAGTGCATGAACTACGTAGCCCGGCGAGAATCCCAATGTTTGTATATAGGAATCACACATTCTATAAATATTTTTGTGGTGGATAGGTTTCTCATTTATAAATTTTGCCAGTGCAGCGATCTTACGGCCTACACTTTACTATTTCCAACTGCCTTGGGATTTTTAACGTGCGCAACTTGCACACGGGACCTCCTATTTTATCGCCTTTATCCGGGAAAGCTAGGCATCCTATCTCGCTACCTAAGAGACCAGGGGGCAGTATGACAACACTAGGACAACTGGTTCTGAAAATAAAAATTTCTAGAAATTATATTCTCTCTACTGGGAATCGTACCTGGTACCTCAAGAATTCGAGGCGAACGCCATACCTCTTAGCCAATATACCCATGAAATAGTATGTGTAGATAATTGTGACGAAATGAGTTTTAAACTTTCATAACTTTCGTTCTCTCCGGCAGTATAAATTCATTTCTTCATTTTCCTAACCGATCGTCTTATTACCTGACATAGTTTATGCACTTACATTTTTTGCTCTGATCACTCCCTAGACTTGTTTAAGTTTCGCCACGTGAATCGTATAATACCAGGCTAATTAGACAGTTCAGCGGATAATACTTTTATCACGTACGTCGTCTAGCCACCTTTGAAAGAGATGGTCATTGTTGACACACAAGTGGTCTCGCCCGATCGACTGAAAGACATCCGTCTGGGAGATACACGCGTAAACGCAAGTGATATATGTAATCGCTTCCGCTGGGCCATCTCTGTATCAATATTGCAGATAACCTGTCAGAGGAAACGATATGGGTGGAAGGTATTAGTCAGAAAATAAGTTCACCGATGTGTTTGTGAGTTTGTACAAATACAATCGGAAGTATTACTGCCATATTTGAAGGAGGTTACGAGTTTAAATTTTAAAATTTGATATTTCAAGACACGCGGGGGATAGTAAGTATTTAACACCGCGACCCACATAGTTCTAAAGAGCTTACCATTGGTTAAATGTGAGAGCCGGAATAGACTTTGGCTTTTATTGGCAAGTTGGTCTACAAATACAATCTGGGACTTTAACTGAGAAATGGAAATATAATCTCGCGAAATCGGAGACACAAAGCAGACTGCATCGCAACGTCAAATTAGCAACTCCCAGGAGCCAGAGAGACATCGTAGTATTCCAGAATTAAAAGTGACAAATCAAAGTATTTGGGCGTCTTTTTAATTTAAAAGAGAATCCGCATTTTTAATTTTTTTTAAATACCAAGACTGGAAACTTAAGGAATCAGAGCACCGGTCATAAGAGGAATACTAAAATTTCCCAGACCAAGTGTTCGAAGCATGTAAACAGTGTTGCTGTGTCCATTCTACTGTGCCAGGAGATTGTATTTCTCATTGGGTAAGTTGTGAACATATAGTTTAAAATGTGAATTGTGATATGCCTGTACTTGCTAAGTGGTTATACCAGTCTTAGGAGGCTGGCAACCTCAACATATGAAAATAGTATATTCATAAACCACTACAACAAGCGCTGGTGATTACTTCTTGCTAGTCGTACAGAAAACCGACAGCAGAGGTGACCCCAGACTCCGAATGGAGTAGTGAGAAGTGATGATTACATCACATGTGCCTAAAGTGTATAGTATCATTTTGTGAGATATATGTACCTTGTTAATTGTAATTCAGGCAAGCCATTGCCCTCGCAATTCCCCATTAAAGTAACCAGAAGAATAACGGTGATTTCTAATCATATTCCCTGAGTTATACTGTGTATGCTCAGGGAGAATAATTATTCAGAGAGGCTAACATTGATGGGTGGACAGCGAGACAATGCGCTTGTTAATTTGCAGCCCACAAATATACTTAGCAAAGGCATTTGCTCTTTTATTTTTCCTAAGGTTCGTGGTTCGAAGCTACAATACGGTTCTTCGTACAAGACCAGTCTGAAGTAGGAATCTTTGCCACTATTTTTTTGATTCAAGAGCTGTGTTCGACACAACTACATACAATGGACACGTTGTGAAGACATCCACATTGACATTAGGAGTGAAGTTCATCTAGACGCCTATAGAGAAGAGACCTCATTACAAAAAACCTAACAACGACCCAGTGCACTACTTAGCAAGCTATGTCTTTTGTAACAGGCCCGCAAAGGACACTAATAACCATCAGTCCCCAATTAAGTCTCAGTCTTCTTCTTCTCGTTCGCTTCTTCTTCTTCTTCTCGTTCGCTATTAAGTCTCAGTGAGGACAAGTATTAAAATCTCCTAAAATCATCTTCATCAATATTTATTTAAATTTGTTAAAGACTAATTGATTATAAAATTTGGTATATGTTATTTTTAAAAATTCGTAGTTGATTCAGTTCTTATAGATAAGAGAGCTCATATATGATCGACAATCTTTAACATATATTTATATTTATTTACAGCCATAGAGCCAAAATTAATTATAAAAGGAATTTCGCTGAATTAACTCAGCTGGGGGCTCGATCACGCCAAACCATTGCTTAAAACTTCACAAAAGGTGCCGGATCAGATATAAATTAATTGTTGCTGACTTCTGAATTGTCTTGTGAAAACTACCTTGTGATAGAAGCGTCATTATCCTCCTATCTACAACTCTGCCAAGAGTAATCTTGTGCGAAGGTAGACACCTTTGACGACCCATTTTAGACACTCTTGAGTTTTGGCTACTGGTGGCCCACTGCTGCAGAGCGAAGGGGAGGCAAATCCCGTGACAATAATAAAAGGGGCTCCAGTAAAGCTGGAAGATACAAGTTTAAAGAAAAAGAAGTATTGAGTCAGTTTTGCAGTTAAACGATACGACAAAAACGCGGGATGTCAGGGAGTATACCTTTCGCCATCCACTGTGTCCTAGTGTTATCTGTGTTGCTTTTTTCTTTTCTCTTCCTCTTTCTTTATTGCTCATCGTATTTATTTTTCTTCAAGTCTTGACCGGCATTGAATAAGCCGCTTTTACATCACAATGAACCTAAATATAAAGGGAAAAAAAATCTGCAGTAGAATGAATGAAAAAACGTATTTTCTGCTATAAAGTGCATTTGGTAACAACCAGGGTTTGTGGAGTCAGCCAAAAAATCGTCCGACTCTCGACTCCCGACTCCTACTATAGTTTTTTACTAGTCATATGGCATAGCATTTGGAGTCAGGACATTTTTTTATGGACCGTGACCCCACTAAAAACGATTGACCCACGACTCCGACTCCCGACTTCACAGTCGTGGTAACAACAATAAAAGCGGTCTATGAAACACATTTTCCCTACATTCTTCTTATATATTTCATTACGTATTAAAGTAAACCAAAATAGGAGGTTTATAATTCCTTATCTTAACTGTTATGACACGGGTACGCGTGCTGCCAGTCACCGGGTAAATATGTATACTTTTTAAATGTAAATATTATTTTGACAGGCAATACATTGTTAGCTTTGGCGACAAAAACAAATGTTGACTTTGAAATGCTTTGAGAGCAAAGTTTCTTATTGCTTTCCTTACTTATATTTGCCAACAGGAACTCGTAATGATGTCAGTTAGCAGAGAATCTCAGGTAATTTATCATGCGACACACAACGTGTGTGGGAAAGTACATGCACACGTTTCAGTGTTGCTGACTTTAGCAAATTATAGCTAGGTCATAACTGCGTCACGAACTTCCTTAATTAATGGAGGACTTTCTTCCGCCTTGGATGACCTAGTGAAAAATGTAAAAGTAGTCCCATAGAAGATACTGCCGTAGTGTAGGGAAGTGTTAGAGTCTTCGTAAATACTATGTCCAGCATTCAGAGGTGGGGGGACCTGTTTCCATCCGCTCTGTCTTTTCCTTCCACAACTTTAGAGCAAAGTCACCCATTTACAGCTGGGTAGACTGGAGTGTGAAGATACCTTTGCCGCGAGAGACCAGCGCTCTATTCTCTCTGTCTATCTGACGCTTGCATGACCAAGTAGAATTTAAAGTGTTTGCTTTGGTTTACCTTGCTAACGTTTTTGTAATTTAAAGTTTCTACAAAACGAGGTAGCCGGTTAATGCCCATCGAGTGGCGTAGCGAATGGGGAGGAAGGGGCAGGGGAGTAGCCGCCCGGGCGCCGCAGGAGGGGGCGACCAAAAAAAACCACGTCGTTTTTCTGCGTACATTTGAGTCCAATTAACGCACTCCGACGTCTACTACAGTAGCCAGTTGTGAGCGTTATTTTATTAAACCAAAGCTATTTCTCTTGTATTTGCGAGCGTCTATGGGACAGGAACGTCTGACTAATCTGACTCCTCTTAATAATTAAAGAAAAACTCTTCAGAACATTTATTTTGATCACATAATTAATCAATTTGTAGGAATGAAGGTGCGAAAGATCAGTCTCCAGTTGAAAAATAGATACCTGCAGTGTACTGATTTTACAGTTAATAAAAATCTTATTAAAAAGAGCGGGTTATTTCTTTTCTTTTGTGTTAAATTAATGCTCAATTTTCATATTTTCTCAATATGCATACCCTTGTTCTTAATATAATTCTAAATTTACGACAGTGCTTGGTGAGTCGTTTAATCTTCCTTTTGAATTGTCTACAAAATGAGCATGTGTTTTATCTAGCGTGCTCGGGGTGCATATTTTCTGTCTCACCCCGTGCGCTAAATACCCTCGGTACGCCACTGTGCCCATCTCTTCTTAGTCGCATTTACAGCATTGCTATTTTTTACCAGAATAGACATTATTACTCTCCGGAAAAACCCATAGGTGCTCAGCTTCCCTCAGTCGAAGTGTATGAATGCTAATTGTTCCCGTAGCGCTGGCTGTATACACGACGGATATACCCTCTTATACCTCCATCCCTGCTGGTGTTACGTTTGATGCTAATTTCCCATAGTCTTGTCCTTGTTGATTCATAGATTGCTGTGTCGTTCTCTAACAGGCGGTCGTCAATTGTTCCTAGTACGACACTGATGAGTTGCAGTGTTACTATTCATTGCTCCGCTTTCGTGCCCCGGTAACACACACAGGAACAATAAAAACAACAATTAAGAAGTAACAAACTCCTATAAATGGAGGTTAGCATAGAATAGAAGGATTGCTTGGTATAACATGATCGCTAGTGTAGAACTGATGACAAGAATCAGACAAGGAATGAAAAGAAGGCACTTGCGATGGATATGACACACATTTAGAAACCCTGACGGTTAGCATTACGAGGCAGTCCATTTTCTGGAACTACCTGCGTAAGGTAAAGCACACAGAGAAGAGAATTGGAGACAGAAGCGAAAAGAATAAAAAAAGGATGGAAAGACCTGACACTAATTTGTTAATGGCTGTGTTATATGGGGAACTGAGAGTTAATGACATGGATTAATAAACAGTTAGTTAACGCACCTGTGTATAGTTAATTACCTGTGTTATATATGCCGTGTAGTATTACATTTTATTGCTTTTGTGTCCCTGGCGCGCATGCGCAGCCACACACACACACACCCACACACACACACATCTTATCCAATACCATAATTCCCGCCGTAAGTACTTCAGTCGGTCGGTCGGCCAGTCACATTTTGCACACCGTCATTTGCGCACTTTTTCTATTTTCGAGAGAGTACATTTGTTACCGAGTAGGGTAGTTGGGGGTTGCTGTTTCTTTGCAGAGAGTGTTAGGTTTACATACTAGCTGGTCCGCTAGAGTTGGTAATTGCTCTCTTACAGTCTTACAGAAGTTAACCAGGTTCGGGGATAATCCTCTATGATGTTTTATGTTAGAGCAGATGGGTTTTATTTATGTTGCACCTGCAGCGATTAGTTTTTTATATGATACATTGATTCATTTGTATGATGGCCAACTGCAAGCATATGATTCTTCAACAGCATTGGGTTTTACAGCAATAACTTTTAATAGTCTTTACTTGCAAAACTGAACGTGGTCAAATACAACAATGTCTATGATACAGGCATATGTACAGCAGTTAACAATTTGTGTAAAACATCTGGTACCATTTCATTAATGCAAAGTTCCTTTTGCACCTTTTCTAAATCTTCATTTATTCATGAGACTGTCTCCTTGTTTCTACTGTATTCTTACGTTGAGTATTTAGATTCTGTCCTCGCAAATATACTGCCAGCTCTTCAGTATAGTTCTTTATGCAAAAGCTTTCTTTTGTTTTGATGTGGGAATCCATAGGTTTACTTTTCTCCAATTCATAGAGAATTTTCTCTCCACAAGGTTTTAGGTTTTCATTTTTCTCATTTTTTTATCTTCGAACCTAAGTCTGCCGTAGACTTAGCCGTGTGATCTATTAACCAAGTGAAATCAATTTTGGTCAATACTTACAATATTTTGAAAACACAATATCACACAACATCCTACAATGCACAATGGATGAAAAAGTCTAAAGTTGATCTCTTCAACTAATAATCTCACAGCGCTAGACTAAAACACGTCTGCTAGGAATCGCTTTCCTTCTCTGACTGAATGGCGTCCTGTTCTCAATTCCTGCCGGCAGAACAGTACTGAGCCTTACGATTGGTTGGGGATATCACATGACCAATGCTTGGCATTTACAAGCGAAGCTAGCCTAATTAAAAATCTGTGTCAAACTTTTTTTTAATATCTTCTGTTTCTCATAAGAATTTATTTTATGTTAATCTGTGCCTCTTTCTGTTTTTTTTGGTAGTGGGATATAGTCTGTATCTGAAGAAAATTACGGTATACGCGGCTACATACAGATTCGGGGCCCTGCAAATGTATCCCGTAGGGAGACATTTGAGTACTATCAAATCTCAAAAAATTTATCCCAAAAATTTCTTAAGTTCCAAAAAAAAAAATGTTCTGAAAAATTTAAAGTTCAAAGAATGTTCTAAGTCTAAAAATGTTCCGGAAAAATTTAATCTAATTCTTACACTAGGGTCCTATGTCTATATGAGATCAACTTCTATATAAAAACTTAGGGATGGACATCAACTTCAAAAAAATTTCAACTATCCAGCATTTTTCAACATTTTTCATCAAATTTTTACATTGGCAACACTGACCAATAAAATCTTGAAAACATTTATAAGGTCATCACTCAAAAAAAATGTGACAAGTGGCAACACTGGGAAATATGAGCAAAGTATATCATATTTGTATAACTTAATCATAACTAAATGCATGTTGACAACATATTATTAGTCATTGTGGGGGGGGGGGGGGGGGGGGGGGCAGTGTGTAATATCATTTCTGTTCCTGTCATTGGTTTCATATCCCAAGGCTTCAAGTACTCTAACAATGTTGAAGTTATTTCTTCCTGATGTTCCATAATCATGGGTGTAATTTATTTATTCTTTTGAATCCAAGTATTTTACAGTTTATTCATAGAGATTTTGAAGGTGTCCACATCCTTATTGTCATGTTGATCTTTTCTCCATAAAACAGTTTATCCTTCTTTGGTTAACCATCATGTTTTCTTTTCTAATAAATGATCTGGTTGGTCATTGTTATTGTATAAAAAAAAAAACATTGCTAGTCATATGGGTGAAGACTTCTAAATTATAATGTAACCATTTACATGTTTACATGCAATCATATTGTTCACAATAAAAGCATTAAAACCTCATAGCTTATTCTTATTTATTTGTGTCTGAATGTTTCCTATATTTGACATTTTCCAAATGGTAAGTATATGAATTCGTTCCAAGTCTATCACTGTAGAGAATGTTCTCTATTACATTTTCTCAAAATATGTGATGTTTGTCTCCAATATCCACACAGGTAATGGGTCTGGTAGTGATCCTGTCCATTTATGACTCAACCATTTCTAATTGTTTGAAATCTTTCTTTTTTTTTTTCTTTCCTGTTTTCTGTCAACACGTTATTCTCATATGTGAGCCATAGCTTAAAATTATTATTTATTATTACTAGTCTTTTGTAAAAATCAACTTTGCACTAACTTTGTTGCGATGTTTATACATCAACTTATTCAATCAATCATTAACAGAATATGTTTACATGTCATTGAAATAAATTGTCTATATTCCATTTTTCTTCTTTTCTCAAGACAAGGTTCCCGGCACTCTGGCTACTATGTATCCTTACTAATCTCTGGTTCCATGTAACATTTTTCTTCTTTTGTTCCCTTTTTTCCCCTCAATGTATCATTTTATGTCTTTCCACAATTCCATGCTATGTGGATCCTGTCTAGTTCTCTTGTTATAACCAGAAATATATCCTTAGTGAACCTTATGAGCTGTCAATATTTTACAACAACACATCATGCAATCAATCATATATATAACATTTACATTGTCAACACCAGTTCTGCCTTCGCAGGTCGAAGGTTTTTCAGAACTCTATGGTGTTTATAACATCTGCTGCTACAGCCAGATGATCAATTTATATTTCTTAAATTTATAATAATTTAAGTTAATTATTATTATGGGGCATGAGGGTACATGTATTCCAATGGTAATCCGTGATTCAGCAATATGGATGTCCAATCTGGGTACTCTTTTATAATATTATATCCATCTATTGTATATGGATCCATGACACGTCAGTCTGTGGGGTTACATTGTTCTTGGTCTATATATCATAAGGGCGATCCAATCTAGTATTGTGACAACGTCTCAATCATATTTCAATCCTCTGGTTTGTTGTATTATTTAATTTAAAATACCATAAGCATTTTAATATAAGCAGTAACAAGCAATATTCATGTGCATTCGTCTTATTATAATCAGGTTCACAATATAAGGCAAGTGGCAAAAAATATCAAAATTTATTTTCTCCCAAAATATGGAGATATTAACATTTTATTCCATTATTATTAATGTGCCTTTAACCTCTGCGGTTCTATGGGATATGCATAGTCCATTTGTATATCCTTTGTCCATGGGTGATCCAAATCTCATATAGTTCCATTATGTTCTGGGTGCAACAGCATTCAATCTTTTTTTTTTTCTCATTTAATCTCCATTGTGTCCTTAACACTTTTTGTTCCATAGGATTATCATATTTCATTTGTGTCTCTTGTCCAATAATGATCCATACATTTATGGTTCTCATATGCAGCAATCATATTCCTCCGATTGGTTCTATGTTCATGGAACCGGAAAATTTCAATTATTTTCTCTGTTATTTCATAGCAACCTCCAATTATTCATTGTATCATTCTAATGTGAGCATTAGTGCATAAACCGCACAGCAAAACATTAGTTGTGTCAACATAAAATTTCACCATAATATAAAATGGCATCTTCATCATCACTAAACAGTTGCTTCTTCCTTAAATAGGACATCAATGGTATCATCCGGTAGTGGGGTATTCAATGTGGGGTCAGCATATACAAATGCTATAAAAGGGTATTTCATTTGCTAAGTCAGCATGTGCAAATGTCATTTCTTTAACCTGGGGCAAAGGCATCATCAACAAATAGTTGCAATTTGTTCAATCTGGGGTCAGCATATACAAATGCTCTCAAAGGATTTTTCATTTGCAAAAATTCAGCATGCGCAAATGTTATTGGGGTACTTGTCATAGGCAGTAGATAAAATACTTCTATGGCACGCGCGTCAAACAGCCTCTGACAACCAAGTCCAGCTCCCGGCCTTCACGTGTGGCTCAATTTGAGCCCGGCGGAACTGTTTCCACTGACGGGAGAAGGGGCAAAGGCGAGCGACTGGCGCCTTAAAACCAGCAGCTTCGGGCAGATAGGGCTCGTGATCCTTGGTTGGTAGCTTATCTAAGAGAAGGAACTCTGAATTCAAACCACCGCTGCCTTGCGGGAATATCCATTTGTGGAATTGGCTTCGGGAGTAAACCCTGAGGATAAATCCGGAGTCGGAGTCCCTAAGGCAGTCTAATGTCGATTCGACATTATTCTGGCAACTCCTGCGACATTACTGGTACCAAACTGTATCGGCTACTGCCGTTCCTTTGGATCTACCGGCTGTGTGGAGAGGGGGAACATGCTGCATGGGCAACAGCTTGATCTCCATATAACTGTGCCCAAGCTCGCGCCCTGGAGAGGACACTCCAGCTTCACCCTATAGGTGTCGGCAAAACACGGGAAGTAGCAGTTACCGGTTATAAGCATTTTGCCCAATTGGCGTAGGGCATGGCGCCAGGGGCTACTTCCGACAGTGGGAGAGGTTCTAGGATCTCACTGGACAGCTACCGCCCGCTTCAAACTGGGCAGCCCCCAGTCAATAAGGTGTTGTCCCGCCACTGTCTGCTTTCCCCATTGGGTGCATGGGGATTAGGGTCAAACCCGAACTGTGGACAGAAAATTTTGCACCAAGCAATTATCGAAAAAATAGAAATAAGCAAACTCTCAGATTGGGATGCTGGAACGTCCGGACTATGTTGACTGGACTATCCGAAAACCTACAGGATGTAAACGATGTAAGGAAGACAGCCATAATTAATGATGAGCTTAAACGACTTCAGGTGGATATAGCTGCACTTCAGGAAACGCGCCTGGCGGGCTCTGGAATGGTGAGGGAGAAGGACTACACATTTTATTGGCAAGGGAAAGATCTTGATAAAGCTAGAGAACACGGAGTAGGTTTTGCGGTCAAAAAATCGCTAACTAACATGGTTGAACCAGGCGAGAATGGATCAGAACGCCTGTTAACGCTCCGCCTGCAAACTAGCACAGGTCCCATCACCCTTGTCAGTGTGTATGCTCCTACTCTGTACTCTGCCTCAGAAGCTAAAGATGAGTTCTACGAGAATCTAGCAGCAGTAATCAAAAGCATACCTAGGCAAGAACAGCTTGTTCTCCTTGGTGACTTTAACGCTAGAGTGGGTGCCGATAATGTTTCATGGCCTTCATGTCTGGGCAGGTTTGGTATTGGCAAGATGAATGAAAATGGACAACGGCTCTTAGAGTTGTGCGTCCACCATGACCTCTGCGTGACCAACACCTACTTTCAGACAAAACCCCAGCATAAGGTGTCATGGAGATACCCACGATCCAAGCACTGGCACCAACTTGACCTGATTCTCGTCAGAAGGCCACTCCTCAGGTCTGTGCTCTCCACGCGCTCGTACCATAGTGCAGACTGTGACACAGATCACTCCTTGGTTTGCTGCAAAATCAGAGCACAACCAAGAAAACTCTATCGTGTCAGACATGAAGGGAAACCACGCATTGATACCAGCAAGATGTCAGACCCTTTCATGATCGCTCAATTCACTGAGACCTTCAAGAAAGTGCTCAGTAGCCCTCAGCATGGTGATACTATTACAGAGAACTGGGAGCATCTACGGAACACCATTCAAAGTACTGCACTTGCCACCTTTGGTAAGAAAACAGCAAAGTCAAATGACTGGTTTGACGCTTCATCAGATGTGATGGCACCTGTTATTGAAGCTAAGCGCAGTGCTATGAATGAATACAAACGTTCACCGAGTGCCAGAACCCTACAGATCCTGAGGGCTACGAGAAGCAAAGTTCAACAAACTGCTCGACGCTGTGCAAATGACTATTGGCTCCAGCTCAGTGAGAGCATCCAGATCGCAGCGCAAACAGGCAACATTAGACAAATGTATGACGGTATAAAGAAAGCACTTGGCCCCCATAAAAGTAAGACGGCACCGCTAAAAACCATCAGCGGAGAGAAGCTAACCGATAAGGATAAGCAGATGGAGAGGTAGGTCGAGCACTACTCTGAGCTTTACGCTAGAGACAATACCGTTACGCCTGCAGCCCTTGATGCTGTCAATAGTCTGCCAACTATGGAGGAGCTGGATGCCGAACCAACATTAGAGGAACTCAGTAAGGCCATTGATAGCTTGGCCTCTGGCAAAGCACCAGGCAGTGATGGGATTCCTCCTGATTTAATCAAATGCTGTAAGAGCACGCTATTACATCCCCTGCATAGGATGCTGTGCCAGTGCTGGGAAGAGACAACTATTCCTCAAGACATGCGAGATGCCAAGATTGTAACACTGTATAAAAATAAAGGAGACAGAAGTGATTGCAATAACTACAGAGGCATCTCTCTTCTTAGTATTGTTGGTAAGGTTTTTGCCAAAGTCATCTTAATGCGACTACACAAGTTAGCTGAGCGCATATATCCAGAGGCACAGTGTGGATTCCGAGCTGGCAGAACAACAACAGACATGATCTTCTCTCTCCGCCAGCTTCAGGAAAAATCAAGAGAGCAGAAAAGACCATTATATATCGCCTTTATAGACCTCACAAAAGCATTCGACCTGGTTAGTAGGGATGGACTCTTTAAAATCCTCCTGAAAATAGGCTGCCCTTCTAAAATGCTGGAAATTATAAAGTCATTCCATGACGACATAAAGGGAACAGTCCAATATGCTGGAAGCACGTCACAGCCCTTTGATATACGAAGTGGCGTTAAACAAGGCTGTGTTCTGGCTCCGACCCTCTTCGGAATCTTCTTTGCCTTACTCTTGAAACATGCATTCAGAGATGCAACTGAAGGAATATGCCTTCACACTAGGTCAGATGGCCGTCTGTTTAATCTTTCAAGGCTGAAGGCAAAAACAAAAATCAGAAGGGTCACTATAAGAGACTTGTTGTTCGCTGATGATGCTGCAGTCGTCACTCAAAGCCAACAGGAGCTTCAGAGCTTGATGAATCGCTTCACTAAAGCATGCAAGGACTTTGGCCTCACAATAAGTCTAAAGAAAACGAATGTGCTGAGTCAGGATGTGGGTGCTGCACCAGTTATCACTATCGATAACTATGAATTGGCAGTGGTGCACCACTTCACATACCTAGGGTCTACCATCAATGACAAACTCTCACTGGATACAGAAATCGACAGCCGCATTGGCAAAGCTGCAGCTACCTTTGCCCGCCTCACATCGCGTGTTTGGGGAAACTCTAAACTCACAATGAAGACCAAAGCTGCGGTATATAATGCCTGCGTCACCAGCACACTCCTATATGGCAGCGAGACCTGGACGACCTATGCTAAGCAAGAAAGAAGGCTCAATACCTTCCATTTGCGGTGTCTACGCCGCATCCTCGGCATCTCGTGGAAAGATAAAGTGACAAATGTCGAGGTGTTGTCACGTGCTGGCCTTCAAAGTATGTATACGCTGCTTAGACAGCGCAGACTTCGCTGGCTTGGCCATGTTCGCCGCATGGAAGATGGTCGCATCCCAAAAGATATCTTCTACGGACAATTAGCAGATGGCAAGAGAACAGTTGGGCGACCACAGCTGAGGTTGAAAGATGTGTGCAAGAGAGATATGAGGGCACTGGACATGGATCCAGCAACATGGGAGGATGAAGCTGCCGATCGCACTAAGTGGCGATGCTATTTACGGCACCACCTCAGATTGGGCGAAGAGAGGCTCACACAAGAAGCAGAGGTGAGGAGAAAACGTCGAAAGGAGCACCAGGAAAATAAGCAGCTGAGGGCTGCCACCTCAGGGGCGCATTCCCATAGTCAGTTATGACTGAAGGGGCTATTATTATTATTATTATTATCATAGGCAGTATCAACAAAATACTGCTGGAGTATTAGAGATCATGCTGGGAGGGGTATGACTGGCATAGGCAGTATGAACAAAAACTAGTTGCTCACTCTGATATGGTGATTTATTTTCTCTTATTTTTCTTTTCTTTTATGTCGGCTGCTAACATCAGGGCAGTCAATGTTTTACAATATTGGCTTATCATCATATCATCAAAATGTGTGAGGGTGGCATATAAACAGATAACACATTCTATAAAAACATTCCGAATGTGTTCTCTTCTCATTTTTCTTTTATGTCTTGTCTCTTTTCATTTTTTCTATTTCATTTCTTTTTCTGTTTGATTTCTTTTCTGGATTGCATTTTTTTTTCTTTTTTTCTTTTTCTTTTCAATATATCAAAATTTCAATTCTTTTCTGACAATGTATCACAATTTCAAGAGAATGATAATACTCAGTTCTCTAAACACTAGAGATACCACCAATTCTAAACAGTAGGGCTGCAAGCAATAGATAAGGTCAGAAAATAATTAACATAGTGGTGACTGCTGTCAATAAGGGGTGAGGAGAGGATACTGTAAGTTCTTGAAAGATAGGGGAAAATTTAAGATCTCCTGATTACAACATTGACTGAGGAGAGAGCGGGCGGGATTTGGAGAGAACAGGGGATGTGTAGACCATATATTCACTCTCGGGAACATTATGGAGCAGTGCTCGGAGTGGCAGGGACAGCTTTACATAAATTTTGTTGATTTTGAGGGGGCTTTTGACGGCATACACGGGGACAGTTTATGGAGGGTACTGAGGGCTTGTGGAATTCCGGGCTGCATGGTGTCAGTCATGGAGGGCCTCTATACCGGCTTTGCGTGTGGTGTTGGGCAGGGTAACCTGGCCTTCGGGGTGGGGGCGGGAGTGCGACAGGGATGCCCCTTATCAACCACTCTATTTTTAACAGTCATAGACTGGGTGATGCGCCAGACAACGGAGGTGGTCCGGGAGGAATGGGATGGACTACATTTTCTACGTTGGGGGATCTGGAGTGTGCAGATGACATTGCACTGCTGGCACATTCGCGTCGACACGTCCAGGAAAAAACGGATAGACTTAATAAAATTAGCCAGCAGGTGGACTTGGGCATCAGTTTAAGGAAGTCTGGGGTCATGGCGCTCGGTGTGAGCAACCCTGGGCCCATGTCGGTGGGGAATCGGTGGCTGGTGCAGACAGATACCTTCACATGCCTAGGATGCATGGTGGCACCAGACGGTGGGGCGGGCGGGGACATCGGCATCGGAATGGGTAAGGCAAGAACGGCCTTCTTTGGCCTAGGTAGCATCTGGGGGTCCTCCCGGTACAGCACAGGCACAGAATTAGGATTATACCAGAGTTGCGTGCTTTCTGTGCTTCTCTGTGGTGCGGAGTGCTGGAGAGTCGCAGAGAGGGAGATGTCAAAGTTGTCCTCTTTTCACACGGCATGCCTAGAGGAAATTCACCGCATCTTTTGGCCGAATGCTATCGCCGGCCGAGGTCTGCTTGCTCGTAGCAAGCAAGAGGACATGCACACCATCATAGCTGGCAGACGCTGGAGCTGGGTTGGTCATGTCCTCAGAGGAGACCCCGATGCCATCACAGGAGCGGCTATGTTTTGGACCCCTGAGGGAAAGCGAAAGAGAGGCCGACCAAAAACAACTTGGCGGAGGACTGTGGGGGCTGGGATGCAGAGAGTGAACCAGGGTTGGGGCGCTGTGCGAGGGATGGCCACCGACCGTGCGAAGTGGAATCAATTTGTTGTTGCCCTACAAGACGCCACTAGGCGTGATGGCCACTGACTGCTTTGACGGTCGGTGGTTAAGGATCGAAGAAGAAGAAGAAGAAGATTACAACATTGTTGTAATTCGAAAGGATGGAAAATGATTTGGATAGAAAAACTCATGTCTAGAATGTCATCTTCAAAATAGTGGAGAGAAAAATAGTAAGTTAAGGATGAGTGATAGTGGAGTGAGGAAAATCTTACAATAGTGAATTAAAGGTTGGATATACAATTTCTTATGCGAAGTAAACAAATTTTTGTGAACGTGCTAAACTAAATAAATCCTGTGGAGAAAATAGGATAGCATGCAATAATAATTACAGATGTCATAGCGGTGTCAGTGTGATGGATCTAAGTGATATATAATAGATGAGGTAGGATAATTGGGAACAAAGATATTAGTATCAGGTAAGAAGAAAATTTCTCGTACAAGGGTGCTTGCATGAAGATGCACGGACAATGAATCACTGGGCTCTGGAACTGTAAGGACAAGAAGTCTAGTGAATGAAGCGTGGAATATGATCAGTTACAAAAGTGTAGATCAATGTTACAGCAGAATCAGTGGTACACATGTGCTATAGGTGAGGTTGTGTAAGTTAACATTTTAAACATCAAAAACTGTCTGACTAATGAGGGTGTCTGTAAACAAGGAACATTGTATCTTTTGTGTCATCTTTATTTCACAAAACCATAAAATGTCTAACTAGAATCCTCTGTGGGCTGTTCTTGAGTGTTCGCTGGTCGTCAGAAGATTATGTCCGGGGAACAACTTGTTGGGTTTGGCTTTGACATCTCACACTGTAATAAGGCAATCTAGGACTGTCACTTTGAAACATAGTCACATAGTCTGAAAATAGAGTATATTTAAAAACTTTAGTACATTGTTAAAAAGTAAGTGCACATTTGCGTTGACCGTACATGGGATGGCATGTACATGAAAATATGAGGAGCGTGTTTTAGGAACCGTCCCAGCCCCAGCGAGCTATAGCTGACCTCCTCATAGCCTCTGTCCGCTGTTCGATTTTTTCTGCAATTCCAGCACTGCCATAAGGAAGGTCGAACTGGGATCATCCTGTGTGGTGGTGGGTGCAACACTGGGTATGGCGTTGTTGACAGTGGGCACAGTACTGGAGATGGCATTGTTGACAGGGTTGACAGTGGGTACAGTACTGGAGATGGTTTTGTTGACGTTGAGAGGTTGATGGGCAACTGAAGAAAACGTCAATGGTTGTACTGTAGCTGGAGGTGACATGACATTGACTGATTGTTGGGGCGCAGAGGAAATCAGTGATGATGGCAATGTAGCCTGGGAATGTGTGGCTGGAGGTGACATGATTGGCGGTTGTGGCAGTTCTACAAATGTGGCCACAGGAGGCGATTCGTGAGGCTCAGGAAAAAACGATTCAACTGTGGTGTGAACCTGTACTGGTGGGATGCTGAATATTGACTCGATACCACTATCTGAGTCTGATACACAGGACATTGTGTTGTCATCATGTACATTGGAGTCTGGTACTAATAAGGTGCTATCTGCATCACTGGTACTGGCTGTGTCTGGTAAATCAATGTCTGTTTCTTGTTCGTATACTTCTACCATTTCTCTGTCATTTTGTTCGTTGGGGTCTGACAAAATTGCACTGGGGTTGACACTGTAGTTTCTCATTTCTTGTTGCGTTTCGTCTTCATAAGGATTTGTGGTATATGGTTCCACAAACTGTTTGGGGATGGTTTCTTCGGGATCTGATTGTTCGTAACGACCAACCTTGTTCTTTAGGTATAGCAGTGGTTGTTCTTCACTAGTATTCCAACTGGAGCTGCCTGAACTGGGAGTGTGGCACGTATCGATTGACGAATGGTCACTGCGGGAGTAAGTTTGAGTGTGGATAAACGTTGACTTGGTATTGTCAATTTGTGTTGCTACACAAACCATCGTTGTTTTTGCACAAATCATCTTGGTTTGAGGTTCTTGCGTTGTTGGCTTGGGTTGATTTATCTTCATGGGGGTTAACTGTGTCTTGTTATTATGGACTAAATTTATTTGTTGGCGGCTGTGATCTTTGTTTCCTGACCTTATTGGACCTATTTGTGCCCTCCATCCATCTTCTGTTGATATGAGGCAAACTTGTCCATTCTCTGACGTTACGTTTTTGAATTCCCATAACTTTCTGTTTTGAACCGCGGTAATGACATTTCTTACTGTCATTCTTTGAGCTCGTTTATTCAATGTGTTCCAGTGTTTGTTAGCTGCTGTCGTGCATCTTGACATGCTGTCATTATACCTGATTGATAATAGTATATATGATCTGCTTTCTGTTTCTCTGTGGCGATAATATGGAGGTGTTTGTCTCAAGGGGGCATGGGATTTTGTGTGCTGGGGATTCGAACGGGGAACAGCGTGGATCAGATACCTCCGTTTCTGCCATGATTTATGTGGTTCTTCGTATGTCCGGTAATCAATAAATCGTCTATCTCTGTCAAGCTGAGGACGACTTTTACGTTAATATATGTTGTTTCTACTGTAAACACTGTAACTTCGCCTATCCGCGTATGTTACTCTACGATGGGTTGAACCACTGTCATCATCTTCATCTGGGATGTAAGATTTTCTGTTTCCTTTTATGTGAAGGGTTTTCGCTTCGTCTGTGTACGTGTTTAGAGGTATAGCAACCTCCCGTTGTAGAGTTGTACAACATTTCTTCCCTTTCGGTACAACATGCATTAGGTTTCTGTAGGTCTACAGCATAATAGCTTCCAGTATGCGAGCCATATACATATTTATCTGGGGCAGTGGGATGTGCGTCTACTTCAGGATAACTTCCTGGCAGATAATATTCATTTCTCTTGTTGAAATTGGGCGGGTGGCGCGGAACGTGTTTGTTATGCATTGTCCAGGTATTTTCATGGGTAAAACTGGGAATCCATAGGTTTACTTTTCTCCAATTCATAGAGAATTTTCTCTCCACAAGGTTTTAGGTTTTCATTTTTCTCATTTTTTATCTTCGAACCTAAGTCTGCCGTAGACTTAGCCGTGTGATCTATTAACCAAGTGAAATCAATTTTGGTCAATACTTACAATATTTTGAAAACACAATATCACACAACATCCTAGAATGCACAATGGATGAAAAAGTCTAAAGTTGATCTCTTCAACTAATAATCTCACAGCGCTAGACTAAAACACGTCTGCTAGGAATCGCTTTCCTTCTCTGACTGAATGGCGTCCTGTTCTCAATTCCTGCCGGCAGAACAGTACTGAGCCTTACGATTGGTTGGGGATATCACATGACCAATGCTTGGCATCTACAAGCGAAGCTAGCCTAATTAAAAATCTGTGTCAAACTTTTTTTTAAATATCTTCTGTTTCTCATAAGAATTTATTTTATGTTAATCTGTGCCTCTTTCTGTTTTTTGTAGTGGGATATAGTCTGTATCTGAAGAAAATTACGGTATACGCGGCTACACATTAACTTTCAACCACAGATAAGGAGGTGCAACTGTGGTTGAAAGTTAGACAATAATTGTATTGTTTCCCTTTATATGTACTCTCCCGAAAATAGAAAAAGTGCGCAAATGAAGGTGTGCATGAACAGTTTGATTATGGAAAGAAGCTATCAACACAATTGATAAACAGTACATGAACTGGAGTTTCGTCAAACTTCAAACGTTGCTCTCAGAGGCAATAAGTCGACCATGGCTTCTCAGAGGCAGTAAGTCGACCAGGGCAAGATTTTAAAAGATGCACGAACAATTACGAGACATGTTGTCATAAAAGAAATGTTAGTTATTTAGTCAATTTACGGTCCATTAGACCATTATCACTGCTCCACATATCATTTAGGTAGGTTACTCCAAGTCTTCATATTTAATACATCCGTATAATTTTCAATACAAATATCTAATGACGGTCGCCTGCAATTAAATGACCACAGTAGTGATGGTACCGTCTGTATTACGTGTAACAGAAACAACACACTGTAATTAAAAACCTGTTAATTTTGACGGATTATTGCTAGTATATAACGTAAAGTGTGTTTGAAGATTATGTCTTTCCGTCTGGCCGCACGAAATTGTTTGACCACTTCTAAACTACATAGAAATCTGAAATTTGGCGTGATGGTAGGTCTTAAAATATCATGCCCTAGAAAAATTCGAAGAAAAAAAATTAAATACATCGGCTTCGTCATTAGGCTAGAAACGTTAAGCATCACGGGAAATAAAATTTAGTTTAAAGGGAAAATAGCAGCTTATTGTAAAGCTAAGTTATATTTGCAATTTTCAATCTAAATGTTTCTTATTTTTCAATATCACTTTAAATAATTAAGCAAAAACTATTGGAATATTAAAATGTAAAATAAATTATTTAAAAACTAGCAATAACCCGTCAAACTTGACGGGTTTTTAATTATAGTGTGATGTTTCCGTTCCCGGCTGAGCAGATAGAAGTACATTCTTAGAGTGTTTTTCGTTTCTTTCCATTATACAGTGTAATCAAACTGTTCAAGAACGCCGTCATTTGAACGCTTTTCTTTGTTGATTGTAACTATTTTCGGAGAGTATATATAATGGATCAATACAATTTTTCAACACGGTTGCATTCCTCAGCTGTGACCAACGTACACACTGCGAGAATTATGTTATTTTAGATTCAATTTGAAAGTTCTTTGATGACAACATTTCGTATGAAAGTGCGTGGATTGTTTTCAAAGAGTGTTCCCTGATAATAAGTGGTTTTAACAAAAACTTTCAAGTTTTCATTATTTCTACATCGGGTGAGGGCTCATGCACACCAATTTTTACGCACTTTTTCTTTGTCGAGCGCTACTAATTTCGTGAAAGAATAAAAAATAAAATAAAATAAAACCAAAGTATTTGTTTTATATAACACCCACGCCGCGCAAGTTGCACACCGTGCATTGCGCACTTTTTTTTTCTGGCGCGAGTTAATATTTTGAGTGAGACCGACCGACGTAACATACATCGGTAATTATGTTAGTTGGGATTTACATTGCTAATATTTGTATTGTTGTATAATTATAAAGTAATTCACTTTAGAAAGCGGATTCTTTATTTGTATAAAAGTTACAAGTATGCTGTGTAATATATATCTGGACATGATATATAAAATATTAATTTGATTAATTTATACATGGCATGCATACGTTAAAAATGCTCCGAAATGCAGTGTGATTTTGTAGAAGATAAAGGTACTAACAACGGCAAATATATTATAACAAAATTAATAGAGGGGACCACAGAAGTAAAAACAGATCTATATTTTGAGTTTTATAGACTGTCATATAATTGGTCGTGTATCTTTATGTATGTTCTCTCTCTGACACTATATATTTATTATTTTTTCATTTTTCCACACATAAAATTGAGCCGCGCCACTACGTAGATTTTTTTTTTCCTCTGTTCAAACTGCGATCATGTCATTTCACGGTTAATTGACTATCATTAAGGATTAATTATAATCGCTTAAGTTGTGGAACCAGATTGACTTCATACGGTAAACGGGAAAGGATTGGTGATTTTCTACGTAATCCTTTCCCGCCAGACACGCATGCCCGTCTGGGGGCATTGTTCGCTACAAAACGTTCACACTGTTATGGAGAATACAAAGGGAAGTCCAGATGTTGTTTGTGGAAAATGTCTGTGTGCAGCGATATGTCGCTGCTTATCTTTCTGTAATCCGCAAAATTACGGTTGATAATTGCATCCGAACTTCCGCCCAGATGTTTCTGTAGTAATTATTAAAAATTAGCGATGCACTATCTTGCATGTGACGTTGAAAATCTGATTTGAAAGGTTGCCTACGAGTAACGGAAGGAGCCATGCCATATAAGGAGGAGGTCATATGTTCAAATTTTAAAAGGATATTTTAAACCACGAGGGGGGAAGTAATGACTAAACACACCGACCCCATTCATTTCTTGCTCATTGATTGGATCATGTGAAAGTAAGAGATACCCATTCGTTCTGATTGGAAGCCGGTCATAAACAAGATAGACACGTGGACAGGAAAATGTGCAGGTCCATACGAGGCTGGCAACCTCAGAAATCAATATTAACTCATTAATCATTTATTTATTTTACCTCTGTTAAAAGATGATTGATCATTAAATTTGTTATATGTTTTACAAATTCAAAGTTGATTTAATTATTTCAGAGAGAAGTGTACACGTATGAACCAGTATTTTCCATAGATAAACGAGCTAATAAAGTAGCATTTTACTGTTAAATCAGTTGGGGGCTTGAAGGAGCTAAATAAAATACACAATATACCTCTTAACAAAAGGCGGAGAGCAGATAATAATTTAACTTTACTAAGACACATTCAACATTGTTCTTGACTTCCGAATATTTTGTGAATAGTCCCTCAAAATAGAAGCATCATCATCATTCTATTTACCAATCTGCCAATCTCAGTGAAGGTAGATACCTTCGAAGACGGAAATTAGATACTCTTGAGTTTTGGCCATTGTTGGACCACTACTGCAAAGCAGGGGGGCATCCCGTGACATACTCTGCACTAATGCATTTGACAAAGTGAATCGCGAGTAAATTATCAAAATGTTAGAAAGCATAAACATCAAATATTTACATTTCAACAGGTAAAACAAGCTAGACAGGGATATGTGCTGTCACTAGATCTGTTCAATTTGTACAGTGGAAAAAACAATGAAATCCATAGAGGACATGCCAGAAATATCAGTTGGTGGACTTAATATAAAGAACTTGTTGATACAGTCTTAAAGTCAAAAAGTGAAAATGAGTTGTAGGAAATGATTAATACAGAAGTGACATGAAGTTAAAAAATAGGCCTTAAGGTAGTAGGCTACCTTGATAGGGTAAAAAACTCAAATTGTCCTTTCAGAATCAAACAACCATGGGTATAGTGTTAGTATGGACTTAAAATTTTTGTCCACATAATGACCTCATTAATTATGCAAATTAGCTATCCAATATGGCCGCCGTAGTAAACAAATTATACACCTTTTTCAAAACATCATAACTATGTTATTTGTACAAGGATCTGACTGAAACTTGGCAAATTGAATCATTATATATAGCGTGAGATCATGACCTAAAATGACAGAGATTGACAGAAAGGTTAATTTTTAATGAATTTTCAAAATTTATATTTCTGGAATGTTTGATATTTGTGCCTCATTATATATGCATGATGGTCATAAAACTAAAACTTTGAATTCAATTGTATCCATTTTAGGTCAGAATCTGTAAGATTATATGACAACCAACTGTGTTAATTTTCATGTCAATTGAATGTACAGATCCAGAGATATCTTGTTTCAAAGATTACCAATTATGTTAAAAAGACAATTCCGAGAAATCGAAGAAAAACAGAAAAAGAACTCACAAAATGATGTTTAATGAGCTCCTGTTGAATAAAGGTATCCTTCAACTGCAGCTGCAGTGTCTATGAATCCCCTTTTCGGTGCTCTTAGGGTCTTTCCATTGCAATGTCCTTACTTGCTGAATAGATCCTGTGCAGCGTTCTCCTGTATGCTTTCTTTGCCATGGGTTGACTTGTGTTCATGTATATCGAAAAATTCTGCAATGCACTGTGGCCTTTCCCAATAGAACGCACAAATGCCACCATTCGCACATTTAATTCTTTGTGTTTGTGAGTAGCTGGAGATGAAACATCAGAAGTATTGAAATTGGCATTCCATTCGACACAGTTTGTGCACTTGATACTGATTTCATGACAAAAGCCATCCCGAGTCTCTTCGACGATCTCACAGGTCAGTGAGTACTGATAACATTTGTCACATCTAAAGTTAGCGCATAAAAACCCAAACAGCAGTTTTACATCCATAAGGATAAACACATTTCCTCTGTTGTCATTTTTAGCTTGTCCTTCACTTTCTTGGACCTTTATTTTCTTTGCTGAGGAGCACAGAGGCTTTATAGCGTCACTATCGACAATAGGTGTCTCATTTTCAGGCAACAGTTTGTTGGTGTACCGATTTCCAAGGAACTTACTTTGTCTTATTTCCCATTGTGAACAAAAGAAGCTCTGCTAACTACTATTATACAGAATCAGTATAAAATTAGCAATAAATAGAGTTGATGTGGGGGAAAATGCACAATGCATGTAACACATGCTGAAATTTACGATCAAAGCTTTCTAGATACACACTTTTGAAAAATTCATAAGAAATCATTGAGTGATTCCCCTTGGAAAAGTTATAAATATCTTTTTCCTGTTGCCTCAGTATAATTATAATTTCGCAGTTTTACAATTACGCACCTTCATGTTGGGTCATTATTCACATGGTAACCAACTATAAACATTGGTTGCTATGCAAATCACTCAAGGGGGTGTGTGTAGAAAAACACTGATTCCTATCATACCAGAGTATCTCTAAGCTTCTATGAATTATTTTTAGTACAAGAACATGTTGACGATGATTTAAAGCATGAAAATGAAAATTGTTGGATTTTTATTTTTTTTTAATCTTTTGTGGGTAGCCAACTATAGCGTAAAAGTACGAAGTTATAGTCATCACGAAGAAAACTTCTTCTCCTGAATGCTTTATCAAAATAAATGAAACAGTTTAAAAAATGGTCAATAGATTCAAATACCTAGGTAAACTAATAAAATCGGATGGAAGTTTTATCTCAGAAGAGTTGTTTAGAGTAGACCAATTGAAAGCTGCATTCTATTTAAAATGAAAAGCATTTTATGCAATAAATCTTTGTCCGGTCGAAGTAAGAAAGAGCGCTCTTCAAAGTTATATAGGACCAATCCTGACATACGGAAGTGATATAAGTTTATAAACTAATAAAACGGTATTGAATCAGTTTTACAAATAACAGTTCACATGAGACAAGGGACGTTTCGGGTTTTACCCTTTGTCAGCCACAAACAGGTGACAAAGACAAGAATTACATATAGTAATAGGTACTACAAAAACATACGATGATAAGAAACAATACAAAATGAGCGATACAAGCAGATGGAAAAAGTACAATGATAACACAAGAAAATCGAAAAACCTAACAGAAATACCGAAGCAAGAACGTAAATAATAAACGAAACGAAAAAAAAAAAAGAATGAACAAAACTTCGGAACAAGTCACTTAGCTAGAACTGTAAATGCTAGGAATACACAAGATCGCAGTACTCTCTGCAAGAAATCTTTCCTTTTTGTAGTACCTATTACTATATGTAATTCTTGTCTTTGTCACCTGTTTGTGGCTGACGAAGGGTAAAACCCGAAACGTCCCTTGTCTCATGTGAACTGTTATTTGTAAAACTGATTCAATACCGTTTTATTAGTTTATAAACTTATATTCCTTACCAGTTTTACAGCAGCCCCTTAATTTATTTACTTATACGGAAGTGAGTTATGGACAATTAGAAACAACTATGAAAATTATTATATACCACAGAGATGTGGTTTTACAGAATAATGTTAAAAATAACATGAACAGCTAATATTAGTAACGGGGATGTCTTGAAAGAAGCCAATGTGCAAAAGAAATTTATTCCTCAGGTTAGAAGGAAGCAATCCACTTTCGTTTGTGCACGTGATTAGAAGGAAACTGGAGTATCTCGTGATAACAGGAAAAACAGAAGGAAAAAGAAATAGGGGATGGCAAATTGAGAAGACTCTGGACAGTTTGAAATCATAACATGGAAAGAAAGTCAACAACAGATTTGGTCTATAGTACTGTAGATAAGAATTCCTGTTATATAAAAGTATGTCAAAAAAGTTTAAATAAACACCGGATGTTACGGTATATGATATTAACGCCGTCTGCTAAAGGTTACCAGACGTGCAATTGTAAAAGGTTAAGGCATTTAATATATTGCGATAGAGGTTTCAATTTTGAACGCTTTAGACACGATCGATTATGACGTGTATAGAGTTGTTTAGGACACAGTCGGTAACTAAGAAACGCTACCCTTTTCACATTGACCGTCAAGCTGTTAAGACGCGTCTGATTTTCCTTCCAATGTTGGGCATGGTATTGCCATACAGATATATTTTATGCAAGTACGGACATGGGTCAGTCCATTGCTATTACGAAGATTTGAAATGATTAAGGGTCAGTACGAAGTGAAAATTAAGGAAGGATGAATTACAGTCCATAGTATTTGATTTTGCCAGACTCATAGACTCACTGTCGGCCGTTGGAAACCCCAACCGCGCGTGCATACAGCTATGACAATCTGCATACAGTAATTTGATTATTGGACAAGGACTGATAGGATATCTACATATCTATGCCATATATTTTCAAGTTATAATATGTACCTTTGTGATCAACATGCATGAATCGTCTTGACGTGTAATCTGTATTAAATAATTGTGGACTCAATGGAACCGACTTGTCACATCAATCGTATTCCAAGGTTCAATTATTGTTCAGAATCTTCCACCCCTGCATTCGCGTAATCTTACATAGAAGGCACGATACACGATCACTCAAGAATATCAAGAAGATAAAACAATGGCCAGACATTTATAACTGTTTTATTAATATCACATGGAACATTATTCAGAGCTAACCAAACCACTACTTGCAACAGACCACTTGCAACAGTGGTGGCCAGTGTGGGGATCGACAAAAAAATGTCTGAATGACTTTCGAATGAAATGTTTACGATCAAGTTACGATCACATGATGTGCTGAATTATGACCTATGACGCAGTACTCAGTCTAATGCCTAACAACGCGACGTCACTGAAATTCGTGTAGGTGAAACTATCGGAGAAAAACTGAAGTCGTTCTTTTAAGCCTAACCAAGGGAAAAATAAGTCATTTGAAGCAGACACAAGAAATGGACTACAGGAGCAGGCAGTCAAGGGCATTAGCCTAGCTGTTGACGACCTATAGCACTGACCGAAGCAACGGGAAAGATAAGTCTAGCTGTTTAAATTGTCGTCATTGCAAAACCGTAATACTGAGTCCATTTCGCTTTGATTAGGCATGTCTATGTATTTTCATGTATATATGTTAAATTTGTTTTCCATCGTATGTATTTGTTGTTAATTCGTGGGCCGGTTGGAGAGGGAACTGAAATCTCTGGGAATGTCGCGAACAGCTGACCACCTAGATTTCAGTCGTTCTTAGGGAACTTAAACGATCGCACTTTTGGAAGCCCATTGAGGTTGCCATTGGACAGTCTGTCCAAATTTGCTACCGTTTGACAATTTGCGTTAGCTGTACTGTCCCGTAGATAATTGGTGTATTTTATTCGTATTCAGTTAATAATTTTATTCAGTTCTGTACCATGTTCGTCACTATTTCGTCCATTCTCCTCTGACTATCATTTATTTTATGATTATTAAATTTTCGTCCGTTATGAGTCCTGTGACGTCATCATTTTTCGCAGTCATTTTTATTTTTTGTGTACTTTGAATATTAAGTTGACCTCGGGTCAGACCATGACCTTTCATTTGGTCTGTGACATTTCCGCTTATTTTATTTAGTTCATAAATTCATTTTTAATTGTGAAAATGTCTTGTTTGCGTCTTGACATTGTTTGTACCCTTTAGTTGCATCATTGCTTGTCTGTCCTCATGATATATATTTATATTACATTAATAATATGCTATTATATGCAATAATACACTTGTAATCTAATTTAATTAATTTTTTCTGAAATTTAAGGGTAATATGGGACATTGCATAATTATGCAGTGATAGTCCAAGAAAGTAGCACTACAATTTATCATAGATGCCTAGGGCATAATAATATAATATATATATTGACAAAATAAACTAATCTTATATCTACCTTTGAGGTAATAGACCCATTGTATATTATTTAATATACTTTTCTGGTACTAAGAGAGTGACTTAGTACATTGAACAATATCATTACTAGGAATTATACCCAACATTATTGGATATTGAGGTTAATTGGGTGATATAATTACATTATATTTAACAGATATCATAACTATTTATGATATAGTATTATTTAGATACAATATTGTTACAAAATATTGTCTATTAGGTGAACTTAAACATTAAGTTCAATACTATTGTGATTACTTATATTGAATATTCCTAAGTTGAGTAAGTATAATAATTACTCTGAAGCTACTATTGACTAATTTAATCAGTAATTATCAATAATTACTTACAGATAAAAGTCAAAATGCTTACTATAGACCATTTCGTTAAAATTGGCCGTGATTATGGTTATAAATCTCAAGAACTTCGTCAGTTTGCTGAATCAGAACTCGAAAAATATGAAAGAAAGGAAGAAGAGAAAAAGGCAGCATTAAAGAAAGAGGAAGAGGAACAAAAGGCAGCATTAAAGAAAGAGGAAGCAGAACTTGAGATGAAGCAAATTGCCAAGGAAAATAGGTTGAGAGAGATTGCTCAACGTGAAAGAGAAGAGCAAAGAGCAATCTCCAGGCAGGAAGAAGAGAATAAATTGAAACGAGAGGAAATTATTTTACAACAAGAAATGGAATTGGCGCGTATTAAATTGGAGACAGCAAGATTACAAGCACAAAATGCTGATGCAAACCAGAATAATAACGCACAAAATGGATCATCATCCAGCCAGCCTAAACACTTCTACAACTTTAAACTACCCATTTTCAACTTGAACGTCGACGACCTTTCATCGTTCCTGGCACGTTTTGAACAGACTTGCAAAACAAACCATTTGCCTGAAGAGTCATGGGTACTCAAGTTAAATGAATTCTTAGTTGGAGAACCATTGACAGCTTCTCAAAATGCTGACCCATCAATAGCTAATAACTACGGTGCTATTAAGTCCTTGCTTCTACGAAGATTTCACCTGGACGAGGAACACTGTAGGTTGAAATTTAAGGGAATTTTACCTGAATCTCCAAGGGATTTTGCAGGATTCATTGCGAATATACGCAATACATTTAACAGATGGGTTGAACTGGCAGAAGTCAACAAATCATACGACAAATTAGTTGATTTACTACTACGAGATAAGGTATTATCTTCGGTTAGCCAGCCATTTTTTGCATATTTGCAGGAGCGTAAACCCGGTACTATGGATGAGTTAGAAAAAATTTCTTTAAACTACTGTTCGGCACACCCGAATGCAACCATTTCTAACTCCTCATTAAGAGAACCTCTACCTGTGGCGTCTAATATGGCCTACAATCACAATAACAAACAAAGACATCACAGTGTAGACAGAAGCAGGTTCCAAAGAAATCACAATGTTAACTTTCAGAAGGGACATAATAATGATTTCAACAATAAAAATGAGTTCAACAGAGGTAGATCACGAGATAGAAATTATTCACCTCAAACAAACTACCACAATGGTCAACATAACACTCATTATAATCGATCACATACTCCCAATGATAATAGTAACTGGAAGGGTAATAATCATGGCTCGAGACATCGAGATAATAGTTACTATAGAGGACGACGAGATAATTCTAACAATTATACTCGGAATCGATCTCATTCTCGGGGATCATCTCATTACAACCATAATACAGGGGCGGCAGTTACAAATAATACTACCCCTATAGCTCAGGTTCCACTTGACAATAATACAACACAGTCTTCTGCTGCATGTTTTTGCTATTAATTATAATGTGGCAAATAGTTGCCAGCAATGCAATCTTATTTTTCAGAAGGCGAAAGAAACAGTGCTTAACTGCGGACATATTATACCACAGGTAGGTCTTGCAGTCAACGATGGAACAGGCCTACTAATTTTTAACAGGGGATTAGTTAATGGATCCGTCGTCTCAGTATTGAGGGATTCGGGATCCACAACGATTGGTGTACGACAGTCGCTGGTACATCCCAGCTGTGCAACGGGGGAATATGTTCGTTGCATGACGTTTGGTGGAACAATAGAGTTTTACCCCACAGCTATTATTCATGTTAACACTCCTTTTTTCACAGGGAATGTAAAAGTATGTATGCTAAAAAAGCCTATAGCTGATTTGATGGTCGGTCGTATACACGGCAGTAAAGATTGTACTCCAGATGAGATTATAGAATGGGAGAAACATAACCTATGCACTGGAAACGCCGTGACGACTAGAGCACAGACTCAACTCATGGAGAAAGTTGATGATAATAAAATGGATGCAGACAACCAAGAGGAATTTGTAGTCAATTCACCTATTGACAGGGAAACATTTGCAACCAAACAAAAAGAGGATAAATCTTTTAAAAATTTTTTTACGTTGGTTGATAAAGTTGACAATCTATCCTCAGGTAATAATAACAAACATTGTTTTGTTATTAAAAATGGCATATTGATTAGATGTTTTCATGACAAATCACAAATGAAACAACAAGTTATGGTCCCATATACTTTCAGACGGTACATTCTTCAACATGCACATGACTCACATTGTGCTGGACATATGGGATATACTCGAACACGATCTCGAGTACTGTCTTCATTCTTTTGGCCAGGGGTGTCAAGAGATATTTCGCAGTATGTACGTTCCTGTACTACATGCCAAGAAGTGAAAGCACGTGGAGCTTTCACACGGCGCCTATTCAGGCTTGCGATATCTCAGTGAGACCTTTTGACAAGATGGCAATAGACATTATTGGTCCATTGCTACCATCGGCCAGAGGACATAGATTCGTCCTTACGTGCATTGATTTGTGCACACGATGGCCGGAAGCTATCCCATTAAAGACCACCACTACCACAGATGTAGCTGATGCACTACATCTCATCTTTTCTAGAATAGGGTTTCCTAGAAAACTTTTATCAGACCATGGGTCACAGTTTATATCTGACACCATGAAGGAAGTCATGAAAACTTGGGACATTGATAGGAATTTAAGTAGTATTTATCATCCGATGAGTAATGGTGCGGTTGAAAGACTTAACCGTACACTTAAACAACTACTACATAAGGTTACTGCTAAGCACCCTCATGACTGGGACAGAGCACTCCCAGCTGTTCTATTTGCTTATCGGGAGGTACCGCATGAACAAACTGGCTTCTCTCCCTTTGAATTAGTTTTTGGTGCTCCCCCAAGAGGTCCTATGGGACTAATAAAAGACTTATTAATTGACGACGAGATGACTCAGGACACTCAGTCATCTTACGAGTACGTGATTAATCTTCGGAAGAACATTATTGAGTCTTGCCAGTTGGCAACAGCTTCTTCTGAGGCTGCAAAAGCTAAGGCTCGATCTCTACAAAATATGTCTCGACGATTACGCCAATTATTCCCAGGCGACGAGGCTTATGTGTTACTTCCTCACAATAACAATAAATTATTGATATCTTGGAATGGTCCTTACAAAGTCATTGATAAAATTTCCGACGTTGATTACGTCTTAGATATCAAGGGACACAAAAAGATATTTCATATTAACATGCTCAAGCAATTTCATACACGTCCTGAACACTTACAGTCAATTTTTCATGAACTAGATGACAACACAGTATCCACTTGTCATTATACTAACTTATCTGTCATCCAGGAAGAAGAATCTTCTTTTCCTGAGGTACAGTTACCGTTACCTGTACCAGTAGTTCAACCTACTGAATCTTGGCGGGATGTAACCATCTCTTCAACGGTTACACCGCAACAGCGTCTACAGATTGCTAATCTATTACAATCTTATCCAGATGTGTTGACCGACGTTCCGGGTCGCACATCGGCTATCAGTCATGACATTACTCTCAATGACGATACACCTATTCGTGTACATCCCTATTCTGTTCCTTTACATTTCCTTGCTAAAACTACTAAAGAACTTGAACAGATGTTGTCTCTCTGGGAATCATTGAGACTAGTAATTCGCCATTCTCTTCTCCATTAGTGATTGTCCGGAAGAAGGACAATAACATTAGACTATGTGTTGATTATAGAAAATTAAATGCTAAGACTATAGTTGACAGCGAACCACATCCACTCATTGACGACTTACTGCCACGTCTATCTAACGCAACTATATTTAGTAAGATAGACTTAACTAAAGGTTATTGGCAGATACCACTGACCGAAAAGGCTAAGTACTACACCGCATTTTCCACGCCACAAGGTCTATACCAGTGGAATGTGATGCCTTTTGGGCTTGTTAATGCGCCAGCTACCTTCATTCGCCTGATGCGACAAATTTTATCAGGTAGACCAGACGTTATTACATATATTGACGACATATGCTTGTTTAGTTCGTCGTTTGAGGAACATGTTTCGGGACTTAGATATGTTTTTGACACTCTAAGGAATTATCATCTAACTGCTAAACCTACAAAGGTGCAAATCGCGTGTAATGAGATAACCTTTTTGGGACATATCATTGGATCGGGATATATCCGAACGTTACCTAGTACAGTCTCAAAAATTCTAAACATAGCAATTCCTCAGACGAAGAAACAGGTCAGGAGTTTGTTAGGACTTGTTCAATATTACAGTAGATTCATACCAAACTTGTCATCCATCACGGCTGTATTGTCTTCATTGTTAAAAAAAGATATGCCGGTGAAGGTGACATGGACTGGTACATGCAATGAAACTTTCAACAAAATTATAAATTTGTTCTCACATGAACCAATTTTAAGACTTCCCGATGCTTCCAAAAGATTTTTCTTACGAACAGATGCTAGTAACTACGGCATTGGTGCATGCCTGCTCCAGAACCATGACGGCATTCTACACCCCACCTTATATATATCAAGAAAGCTGAAGCCGGCTGAAACAAAGTATTCCACAGTCGACAAGGAACTTTTGTCTGTGATCTGGGCAATAACGAAGCTGGAGAAATTCTTACTCGGTGCCCCCTTTACCATACAGACGGACCAACGTGCGGTCGCATCCTTGCGTCGATCCAACCACAAAAGCCAAAAACTTGCCAGATATTCAATCATCCTACAGCCATTCGAGTTCTCCATTGAACACATACCTGGCACTGAAAATTGTGTGGCAGATGCGTTGTCACGTAATCCTATTGACGACGAATAATCAACATTGACACTCTTAAACTACATCAATCAGAACTACATTGGATTGAACGAAGTATCAACTATAAAGGAACTAACCTTGCCTTCAATTCAAACTTTATAAACACTATATGCATCACAGAATTGAACGACAAGACAATCAAGGTATATATACTTACATTCGAACTTCGTATAATATCCATACACGATATACGAATATCATTGAACAATCATGGAATAATATCTGACGACAAGTCGAACTTATTATCCTATGGACTCTTAATTCTTCGATGCAGTTATAAATGACATTTCTTTCCGACGTGGACATTTGAACACTTTTGCCTAAAAGAATTCATCAGGATCAAGACTACGGATGGATCATCATATCCTATACTAATTAATTAGTTAACTTAACTTCTTAATTGAATTATTATCAATAAAATGAAAGGTGAGAAAAAAAATTAAATGAAAAAAAAAAAAAAGAGAACGAAATACTAAAAAGAAGAAATTATGAAAAGAGAAAATAAATCTCACACAAGTATTAGATTAATAATTTTTTTTTAATGTACCTATACAGTATTTAGTTAGTTAAGTTAGTTAGTTATTATTCACTAACACTTAACACACACAATTAAGTTAAAACTTATATTCGAATTTCTTTCTATTTCTTCTTACTTAGTTTGTCTTTTCTTCTCTCATAACATCGCGTGAAATTAGAATCTTAATAATTTAACTCTTAGTTTAATTAATTAATTTAATTTTAATTAGTCAAATTAATTCCTATATGACATACTAATACGACAGACCTTACTTTAATTTAATTCTATCATTCACTATTAACATTGGACATTTATTTAGTTGATATAATGACATGTATAATATTGATATATAATGTGATTTATGATTAGATGACTATGACAAATAGTTAGTTGACACGACCGCAACAGTTCTACTCAGAACATCGTCGGCCATATGTCACAATTGTGTTAAATTTTTTTGAAAAATTGTTAAGTCGGATAGATATTGAAAAAAAATCTATCGATTTTTTTTTCCCCGGTGTACAGGGAATTGTTACGGTATATGATATTAACGCCGTCTGCTAAAGGTTACCAGACGTGCAATTGTAAAAGGTTAAGGCATTTAATATATTGCGATAGAGGTTTCAATTTTGAACGCTTTAGACACGATCGATTATGACGTGTATAGAGTTGTTTAGGACACAGTCGGTAACTAAGAAACGCTACCCTTTTCACATTGACCGTCAAGCTGTTAAGACGCGTCTGACTTTCCTTCCAATGTTGGGCATGGTATTGCCATACAGATATATTTTATGCAAGTACGGACATGGGTCAGTCCATTGCTATTACGAAGATTTGAAATGATTAAAGGTCAGTACGAAGTGAAAATTAAGGAAGGATGAATTACAGTCCATAGTATTTGATTTTGCCAGACTCATAGACTCACTGTCGGCCGTTGGAAACCCCAACCGCGCGTGCATACAGCTATGACAATCTGCATACAGTAATTTGATTATTGGACAAGGACTGATAGGATATCTACATATCTATGCCATATATTTTCAAGTTATAATATGTACCTTTGTGATCAACATGCATGAATCGTCTTGACGTGTAATCTGTATTAAATAATTGTGGACTCAATGGAACCGACTTGTCACATCAATCGTATTCCAAGGTTCAATTATTGTTCAGAATCTTCCACCCCTGCATTCGCGTAATCTTACATAGAAGGCACGATACACGATCACTCAAGAATATCAAGAAGATAAAACAATGGCCAGACATTTATAACTGTTTTATTAATATCACATGGAACATTATTCAGAGCTAACCAAACCACTACTTGCAACAGACCACTTGCAACACCGGATTAATATTTAAACAAAAATTTCTGCTTTAGTTACTCTTTCCTTTACTTAATTTTATGTTTGGGGGAAAAAGTTATTTACAGATTCCTAGTACTATGAACGAGTAAGGCCTCTAGAGTTTATATATATATATATATATATATATATATATATATATATATATATAATATATATATATATATATATATATATATATATATATATATATATATATATATATATATATATATATATATATATATATATATATATATATATATATATATATAATACTTGAAATGTGAAAATGCTATAATTATCTCAAATAATAATTGAGCTTTTTTTTCATTGTGGATGTTGCCTTCTTGTGGCGAGAGACGTACCTTTTAACCTAACCTTAAGTCTGATAGTTATATCCGAACGTGATGGGCCATTCAAAAATAGGTGTTACCTAAAATACAGTGTTAGATACTTTGTCCTGAAAAGGACCAATATTATCTATCTGCTAGCGTGATGAAGTCCTGAAAAGGATGTGTCCTGAAAATGACTGCCTAATATAAATGAGCTTTTCTTTCTTGAGAATGTTGCCTTCAGGTGTAGAAATATGTTACTTTCAACCTAGACTCAAGTCCGTTGGTTATATCTGTGACGGTATTGCCTCCCCTGCTTTACAGTAGTGGTCCAACAGTGGCCAAAACTCAAGAGTATCTAATATGGGCTTCAAAGGTATCTACCTCAGCAGAAGATCACTCTTGCCAGATATGTAAATAGAAGAAACAAAACGCTTCTATCTCCAGGGAGTCTTCACAAGATATTCAGACTCGTTTAAGCCCCCAACCCTGAAATACTCGGTTTAATTCCATTATTCTAGTACAGATCTGTTTAGAGTGTGTGTAGTAAATTGACTGAGACAAACATGCAGTAACTTTAAAATGATTAAATCGAAGTTAAATTTGTAACATTACAAATAAAAAAAATTAATAATCACTTTAGGTTTTATCAGTTGGAAAATAATTTGAATAGTTATGGATCAAGAAAAGTTATCATCACAGTCTTTATGGAATGTGAGATGTTTCAAGAAGTTCAAGTGGCAGCATAGATTTTAACTTAGCTGCCAAGGACGGTTCTGCTCCTTCTTATGGGTTGGTTCTTTTCACTCTGCTCACGCTCGTCTTCTTCTTTCGTTCTCTTGAAATATATTGTCTATATCTGCAATGTTGTTTCTTGTATAAACTTCACTGTCTTTTGTAGTTCATACAGAGGTCCGTATAGTTTTGCTTCCAGTGTTGTTTCTCTGGGCCAGTGGGTTTGCCTCAATAAATCATATTCGGGGCAATCTTGAAGTACGTGCTCCGCAGTCTAGGGTACATTTCCACATGTACACATGGCTGAATTGCCAATCATGAATTTTGTATACATGTGCTGCGGAGTCGGTTGTTTCCTGTTCTGAGGCGCAGAATGACAATTTGTTCTGATCTGTTCATAGCTTGGTAGTCATTCTGTGTTGGTGTTGGTGGATTTCTGATTGATTTGATCATCTTTTTCTTCTGATGGTACGTAACTGGTACATCCGTGTATACTCGGACCCAGAGGTCCTGTGGGTATTCATCATACAGGAAACTGAGAGTGATTGTCCTACGTTGCACGCTGTTCTGTTCATCCCTGTCGAATATTCCTTTCACTTTTGTCTGGATGTGTACTGGTAGTCCAGGCTCCTCTCTCCAAGGGGTTTGTTCTGGTACAGACTTTAGGGGGCTGTTAACTTCAGGCAAGTCTGAGGTTTGTCTACGAAATCGTTTGGCCTGGTGGATAAAGCTGCTTCTTTTCAATCGCCCCATGTTAGGTTGTGGAATATGTCCTTCATTGGATGGCACGGCATACAGAGACACTTTTCTGCCTGTGTTAGCACTTTCGTGTCTCTGCGTTCTCACAATCCTTGTATCCTCCCCATTTTCTCCATCTCCACTATAGGCGTTGATTTCATTGCCTCCGTGATGACCCTAAGCGCCTGGTTTTGCACCTTATCTAGCTCTTGTAATGTGGTGTTTGATGCTGGACACCACGCAGCTGACCCATATTCTAGGTGTGGTCGTATGCCCTGCTGGTAAACTTTACTATGTATTTTCCCGCTGGTTCCACTTAGTTTTCTCAGGATGGCTAACTTCATCCTGGCCTTTGTTGCTGCCTTGTTGACGTGCTGCTTCCATGTCAGCCTATCATCGAATGTAACTCCGAGATAGGTGGGTTGTTTATCTTCTCTCAGGAGCTCTTCGTTTATCTTGATGACACCAGCTTTTTGTTTGGGAGAAACGGTAAAGAGCGCAGTGCTCCACTTGTCTTTGTTGATACTGACACACCATCTATTTGCCCGTGAGGTTAAGGCTCTTTGTAGCAGTTTGGTGGCCACTGTTCCATGCTCATCTGTGCACCATATTACCAGGTCATCAGCGTACATTGCCACTTTCATTCCATGAGGTAGTTCAGCAACCAGGTCGTTGATGTAGACTAGGAAAAATGTGGGGGACAGAACCCCTCCCTGAGGGACGCCATGACGCAGTAGAATTTTCTTACTCTTGACGCCATCTAGTTGTACTCGGGCTCTTCTGTTATGCAAGTATGCTTTCACCCAATTGTACATCCTACCATTCACTCCACAATTTCTCAGTTTCTTCAGAAGCCCTTCTTTCCAAACCTTGTCAAATGCTTTCTTTAGATCTATCCATGCTGCTAGTACCAGTTTCTTATCTTGGAACGCATCCTCAATCTCTTGGGAAAGGTAAGTTGCCTGATCTTCGGTAGAGTAACACTGCCTAAAGCCCGCCTGCTGTGGTACAAGAAGGTTTTCACTTTCAAGGTACCACTGTAGCCTGAGGTTGATGATACGTTCCATTGTTTTGCAGAAACAGCTTGTAAGGCTGATTGGTCTGTAGCTGGAGGCCGTGGAATTGTCTTTTCCTGGTTTTAGGAGTGGTATCATGATTGCTTCCCTCCAGGTCTGTGGAACTCTGCCTGAGTTCCAACAGATATTGAAGATCTGCGGCAGCTTTGTTTATGTTGCGGTTCTCAATTTCTTAATTATTTCATTTCTCGTCTCTGATCAAGGTTGTCGGGGGTAGCTCGTTTCCCAGAAATGTCAAAGAGAGTCTACCATTTGGGTCCTTCGTCTTAAAGCTTAGGCCACGGTTCCTTTCTTGTTACCGAGATAGTACTTTCTGCTGGTACCACCAATAACTATGGTAAAAGAATAGAACGAAACGCTCTTCTGAGTATGGCGTTTTCCACCCCATAGTTATGGGTTATTATCTTCCCATATCACCATCCCAATTACTCAGAATTTACCCTCGATGAGAATTAAATTTAATCCCTCGGGATAAAACTTTCTTTACATTTAAATAGAATAGCTTTCATAGTTACTTTATACAGTAGAACTCCATTTATCCGAACCCCATGGGACCGAGCATCGTTCGGATAATCAAATGTTCGGATAATTGGATTACATAATGTATCGAGTACATGTACACATATTTCTAAAAATAATTAACCATCACAAGGAAAATACACTATAAAACATATTTACTTGTACTGTAATAATAATACCCACACTGTATTAGATTACTGTATCACCAAAATCTGTCATTACACTGCAGTGCATGTATTGTATTAATTTTTTTTTTTAAGAAAGAGAAATGTTTTCAAAATAACATTACAAACGATTCAAAACCAGGCGCAACTTACTTATACATGTACTTGCACAGATGTAGCCCACTATTTAAAATAATGAGGAATCCTCTTTTGCACCAAACTGGATATTCTCCTTTTGGTTGCTAAGTCCCGCATTCTCTTCAACAGCAGAAGCTGTGTAGGACAGCTGTCATCTTCTTGCTCGTATCAAGCCATCGCTGATTCTAGTGCTATAAAGGCCTCTTCAGGACTTGGTCGACGTTTTGGGTTTTCTTCATAATCTACAAGTACATCATGTACTTCTGAGGAGTCTTCGTCATCGGTCACTACATGTATTTGGTTTTCTTTTTGCACAAAAGACAAAATTTCTTCGTCATTAAAAAACTGAAAACCAGAATCATTATCATCTTCTAGCCACTTTTGGGCATCATCTTTGTCACAGTCCGAAAATCCTGGCATTGAAACAGTTCCACAACTTCATTTATACAATCATCATTTGTGTCCACTGCAGTAGTTTCATTTCCTCCTTTTTTCCCAAGCAATCTATTCCAAGCCTTGTTGAGATTATCTTGTGACAGGGTGGTCCAAGCATCAGCTAACATATAGCAGCAGTCTTTGAGATTAAGCTTTTAGGAAAACGCCACCACACTTTCTTTATCTTCAGCCAACAATAAACGACGCAGGACTTCCTTCTTGTACGTCTTTTTAAGCTTTGCTATAACACCCTGATCCATTGGTTAAATCAGTGCTGTTACATTGGGAGGCAGAAAAATTACTTTAAAATTTGCATCAACTGCATTCAATGTATCCGTCTCTGGATGAGATGGTGCATTGTCCAGTAGAAGAATTACTTTTCCAGTTTTCTTTTCTTGTTCTCTCAACCTCTTCACATTTGGGATGAACTGATTTGTATACCAATCAAGAAATATTTCACTATGCATCCAAGCACTCTTCTGTGCTTTGTAGCACAATAAGAGACATGTCACATTCTTTAAACAACGTGGTTTTTTGGCTTTGCCGATCATTAGCACCGGTAAATGATGACTTCCACTGGCATTCGCGGCTACCAAAATTGTTACTCTCTCTTTGCACTTTTTAAACCCAGGGGCAGCTGCTTCGCGCTGAGATGCAAGTGATTTTTGAGGCAATGATTTCCAGTATAAGCCAGTCTCATCGGCATTATACACATCATCGAGTGAATATCCTTCTTCTTCCAAAAAAGCCAAGAATTTTTCTTTAAAATTTTCAGCGGCAGTTGCATCGCTGGATAAAGATTCCCCTTGAATCTCCAGTTCTCGTATGCCATGACGAGATTTAAAGTCAGGAGGACCGTCAAGTTGATTGTTGAACTGAAGTGCCTTTTCACACAATAGAGAGCCAGAGATAGGTTCCGATTTGCTTCTTCTTTGCAGACACCATATATACAAAGCCTCTTCCAATTTCAAATATTTCGCATTTCTCATGGTTTTACGTTTCTTCGACCCATTTTCACTCTCCAATTTCGATGCAAAACTCATAATTTTATCCTTTTTACTTTTGGTGTCAGAGACGGTAGCTTTCCCAACATTGAAAATCCTCGCAAATGAAGACACAGTTTCACCTTTTCCTAGTCTCTTGATAATTTCTGTTTTCTTTTCAATTGACAAAACATTGTGGTTCCTTTTATATGCTTTAGGCCTACTGGAAGATGCCATATCGCACAGAGAAATACTTGTACACCGAAATTATTCTGCTGTAGTAGCAGACACAATTATTTTAAGTTGAACTGTCTGTTTAGCCAGTGTTCTGCCTAGAACGCACATGTACACTGGATTGGTAAACCAGATATTAACTGACTTTATGATCTAACTGACTTCCTGTACGTAAGCGACCGACCATTAGCCCATCCCATCCTCTACAAATTGTTCGCACACATTTGAAACGTGCCGCATGAAAAGATTCAGAAATGTAGTCTAACGTGACTGGTGGCGATTGATTTTTTTTTTTTTTTTCTGGAAAAAGTGTTCGGATAATTGGATGTTCGGATAATTGGGGTTCGGATAAATGGAGTTCTACTGTATTTAAATGAAAAGGTTAATACAGATAGAGTCTGTTTTCATATACATCTCCACTGATTGAAAAGTGTTCACAAATTGTTACAGCCTGTAACCACTCTGCCAATCGACGCGCTATTGCTGACCGAGACATCATGTATGGATACGTGAAGTGGCCTGTGTGCTGATGTCCCATAAAGATGAGATTTGTCTATGTGAAGTGATATACAAGGTCGATCTATGAAGTTAGCGTAAGATCTTTGAGATCTCTTTATGAAGTTAGCAACACTCATAGATCAACAAGATCTATTATGTCAAGCGTGGCCTGTTTCTCACAAACGCTGTAATTTAGAAAGAAATTTTTTAATGACTTTTCTGTTACTGCGTACGTTAGCTCCAACAATAACCTTTATGAGCAAGCTAAAAAAAAGTAGTTAGTCAGGAGAAGATAAGCTGAAATATGCGTTATGTCAGAAGAGAAGAACCAAACATAGGCGTATATCAGGTAGTGGAGGAGAAGCGAAGTTACATTTCTTATTGCCTCATTCGCTTTTTTAATTTTTTCCCTTCACAATGTATGTTTTGCGATTAATATGTAGATTACCTTCAGAAGACACGTCCTGTTGTGGACGTCGTCTTCCTCGTTCGTCCTGAAAAGGACGTTGGTTGCGTTGTGTCACCGTTTACATCGAAGCTGCGATATTTGCGCCTTTTGGCCCGACATTCCGACTTCCGTACTGCATTATTTGGGACTGTGTTTGCCTTCCCTCTTCGATCCCTACTCTCTTGGCCAGACTTCAGTGATGCAGCCTGTTTCCAGGACCACCACTTGGTGGGGGAGTAGGGTCTTGGTCAGCTCTGGTTCGCTGACCCTGACGCAAGCAGTCAAGCTATGAGTCGCTGACTGCATTCATCTCTTTTGCTGCGTCTTCGGTCCCCTGTTGTGGACTAATAACATGAACGTATGGTAAGAGCGTTCTTCGTTCTTGTAACAAGTTCACCAGACCATTATCTAGGACAGTCGATATTTGAAACGCCGGCTAGATTGTGCGCTAAAGTTCAGCCAATGGGAATAAAGTTAGTTCAAGGCATGATCTTAGACGGCTAGAGTAAACAATATGGAAGGAGAGAATCGTAGAATACTGGATGCATTTTCATTAACAGTAGAGACCAACTAGAGGATTTCTTCTGATTAAGCTAGTCTAGTTATATAGTACAGAATTTGAGCTTTATTCTGATACCTGTATCATCGCAGTGTGTGCAATATAAGAAAAAGGAGTTTGAAGGCAGTTGTGTTTCACTGATTCGGCTGCTTTGGAAAGAGATACAAGGATCAGAAGTCAGAGAAAGTTAGATATAACGATAGATCCAAATCGTCTGAGTTAAACTAGCTTTGGATGAAGCAAATCGGTTGAATATTAATGGAGAAAGGCCTATTGGAAGTTTTAGAACAAGCGCAGTTAGTCTAGGAACGATAGATTCTTGAAGTGTTGGAAGGAACGAGAGATGAAACATAACAGCCAATCAGATCGTTGATCACTATTTGCCGGTTGTTATTACTTTTGCTTTATTATTTTCCCTAGACACATACAACATACAATCACATAGGATAGTCTTAGAGAGGGACAAGTTAGAATAGGGCATTTCATTATTACCAATTGGGCCTGAATTCTTCACATGTCTGACTATTACCTTTGACAACCATACAGCATTGCTCATTTCTGAGAATGGGGTATTGCTTTTAAGACCAGTACTCTTATCTGGCAGCTATACGTTGTATCATCTGATACATCTTGTTGTCTGCTATCATCTATACTAAAAGTACCTCTCGCTACAGTTCTTCAGAGAAATATACGTTTTGTTCTCCCTTAACCCTTTGAACCCGCAGTCCCGGTATTTCGGTTTCTTCAGCAATTCCTAATTCCCGCAGTCCCGGTCAGTTTACATCAAAGGATTTTCACAGTACTTGAATTCCCAAAAACGAGCTATAAAGCTGCGCTACGGTTGGATGGTGATTAGTATCAGACTGGACGGGCTAGATAGTAATGTCTGAATCGATAAATGGTCATTTGCTTCAGAAGTAGTTTGTTCTTTCTTGAAAGGAAAATTAGTGGAACATACTCTGTGTGCTAGTGGGATAGTAAAAAGGTAGTCCCATAGCAGATACTACCGTAGGTGAGTGAAGTGTTAGAGACCTCACTATACTAGGTCATGCATAGAAAGGTGGGGTGACCAGTCCCCTTCCTCGCTGCCTTTTCCTTCCTTAACTCAAGAGAGAAGTCAGGTACCAATTTACAGCTTGGTAGACTGAAGCGTGTCGATAACGTGAATCTTTTTACTTTTCAAATGTTGTATAATACAAAGTATGGGAGTTCTGGAGTGAAATGGCTGACTTTACTATAATATTGTAACATGTCAAATGTTGTATAGCACTAGGGAGGGAAGTCTGGAGTAATGTTATTGCCTTTACTATATTGTTGTAATTTGTCAAATTTTGCTTATCAATAAGGATGGGAATGGGGAGTAAAATTATTGCCTTTACTATAATATTGTAACTCTTGAATTGTTGTATAGCACTAGAGAGAGAAGTCTGGAGTAAAATTGCTGCTTTTACTATATTGCAATTTGTTAAATTTTGTCTATCACTAGGAATTGGAATTCTGAAGTGAAATTACTGTCTTTATTAGAACATTGTAATTTATTAAATTTTGTTTAGCACCTAGAAAAAGGAAAGTTCTGGAGTGAAATTGCTGCCTTTCTCAGAATATTGAAACTTGTCAAAATTGGCATTGCGGTGTGAGGTTGTGCAATGAAATGAATATTTATCCTAGTAAGCGGAGTACATAGTGGTGATGTTGACGAATATAAAACTGATACAATTTTGTATTGTCCGTGTAGGCTGGGATCTCCGAGGAGACAAAAAAAAAATATGTTTACTTCTTCCGTTCACGTCGTAAGAGTAATGTGACGAGTAATATGACGTTTATGCATGGGACTGGCAACCTTATCATGCACAATACTGTACTACAATAACTATCACCGTGGGAGCACATTCATGCTGTAGTGTAAGCTTGCTATAACGACCTGCTGCAACTGTGGCTCTGTGCTCCTAAGTGAGGCAAAATGGAAATTGCGATAATACTGAGAATAGAATTTTATTTCAGATTCCTGTCAAATTTGAGCTCGTAACAACAAATTAGTAAAACTTTCCTTTTATCACAATAGATTTTCCCAAGATATTTATCATGCTAATGTGTGACCAGAAACTGTAGCGAAATCTGCTGAATAATCATTTTCATCTTCGTTTTCATTCCTTATGGAGCGTATAACCACCACCACAGCTGATCACCTTATGGAGCATAGAACCACCACTCCAGCTGATCACCTTATGGAGCATACAACCACCGCTCCAGCTGATCACCTTATGGAGCATAGAACCACCACTCCAGCTGATCACCTTTTGGAGCATAGATCCACCACTACAGCTGATCACCTTTTGGAGCATAGAACCACCACTACAGCTGATCACCTTATGGAGCATAGAACCACCACTCCAGCTGATCACCTTATGGAGCATAGAACCACCACTACAGCTGATCACATTTTGGAGCATAGAACCACCACTCCAGCTGATCACCTTATGGAGCATAGAACCACCACTACAGCTGATCACCTTCTGGAGCATAGAACCACCACTCCTGCTGATCACCGTATGGAGCATAGAACCACCACTACAGCTGATCACCTTATGGAGCATAGAACCACCACTCCAGCTGATCACCTTATGGAGCATAGAACCACCACTACAGCTGATCACCTTATGGAGCATAGAACCACCACTACAGCTGATCACCTTATGGAGCATAGAACCACCACTACAGCTGATCACCGCATGGAACATAGAACCACCACTCCAGCTGATCACCGTATGTTGCACAGAACCACCACTCCAGCTGATCACCTTCTGGAGCATAGAACCACCATTCCAGCTGATCACCGTATGGAGCATAGAACCACCTCTCCAGCTGATCACATTACGGAGCATAGAACCACCACTACAGCTGATCACCTCATGGAGCATAGAACCACCACTACAACTGATCACCTTTTGGAGCATAGAACCACCACTCCAGCTGATCACCTTATGGAGCATAGAACCACCACAGTAGAATATAATGCGCAACTTAGGTAGTATTCTGCAGGTGGGGCGTGACTTTTATATAGCAAAAAACTCGATCGATTTCTGCAGGTGGAGCGCCTGCAGGCGGGGCGGTAGGCGGAGCGTGACTTTTTTATAAGAAAAAAGGGTTAGTATTCAGGCGGAGCGCAGGAGGAGCGCAGGAAGCGCGTGACTTTTATATAGAGATATATTTTAGTCGGGGTGACTTCCTCTGACGAGAAGCTTGCGTCCTAGCATAGTTCAAGTATGGTATTGTGTTGTTGTTTATACAAAATATTTAGTTAGACGTGTATTTATCTTACAACATAGATACAAAGGATTATAAATAGAAGTATATAATTAATGAGCTCTTTTAAAAGAATACTTGAGTTAAAGAGGAAAATATAAAAATCGATAACGGTGGCTTAGTTTACTAAGGGGGTTGTTTAAGGGAGCGGGGTATTGTTTTTGTGCTGGCGAGGGTTACGATGTATAGTGGGGTGTAGGTTAGGGGGGATATTTTGGCGAGGGTGACGATGTATAGTGCGGTATATGTTAAGGGGGGGGGGGGGGAGGGGGGTGTTTTTGTGTGATGTTGTATTGCACTTTTATACATATATATATTTACATATATTACAACAATTAATAATAATAATAATAAATTCTTTAAGCGCCAAACACGGCGCATAAGGCAGAAACCAGTGCTCTCCAGGTTGTTCGTTGTGACGCCACTCCTCTTAGCTCTTGCACATTATTTAGGCCCAACGTTCTTCCTTCTCTTATTATTGTTCTTCTGAGTGTTTCTTTTGGTCTTCCTTTTTTCCGCTTACCCTCAGGAACCCAAGTGAGCGCCTGTAGTGGTATTCTGTTGTTTTGCATTCGTAGGACATGACCGATATATGACCATCGTCTTTTCCTTATATAGTCGGAGACATATTTCTGCCTAGAGTCTTCTCTTATTTGTCGATTAGTCTTGAATTCTTTCCAACTGATGTTCATGAGTTTTCTAAGACATTTGTTCTCGAATGTATTCAGCTTGTTCTCCAATGATTTTGTTATTTTCCAACTCTCACAGCCGTATGTTAACACTGAGATAACATTTGAATTAAACAGACGAAGCTTGGTATGTATATTCAATGATCGTAATTTCCAAATGTTAGATAATCTATTGAAGGCGCTAGCTGCCAAAGCAATTCTAGTATGGATTTCTCTTGTTGTGTCACCATCCTGAGTCATTTTACTGCCTAAATAATTGAAACTTTCAACTTTCTGTAGTTTTTCCCCGTTCAAGATGATATCAAAGGTCTCGTTAGAAAAGTTCATAGCTTTAGTTTTAGAGGCATTTATTTGAGACCAATTTTAACCGAGAGATGACACAAATTATTTATTGCTTCTTGGGATTGTCTTGGTGTTGAACTTAAGAATGCTACATCATCTGCGAAATCCAGGTCCCCCCAGGAATTTTCCATTTGTCCATTTTATACCCAATTGTTCATTGTGGGTATAGTTTCTCATAACCCAATCAATAGCTATTCCAAAAAGTAGTGGTGACATAATACAGCCTTGTTTCACCCCTGTTTCTACTGTAAACCATTCTGTATTCCCTTTATTTGTTCTAACACAACATCTTGCATTGTCATATAGCGCTTTGATTATATTCACATATTTTGTTGGAAAACCATAGATTGTAAGTATCTTCCACAATGATGCGCGGTGTAGACTATCAAAGGCTGGTTGAAAATCGACGAAGGTGATAATAAGTGGCGATTGCCTTTCCACTGATTCTTCTATAATTGTTCTTAGTGTGAATATTTGATCAATACATGATCGTTTCGGCCTGAAAACCGCTTGTTCTTCTCTGATCTTTTCGTCAGCATGCAATTTAAGTCTTTCTAACATCATGCAACATAATAATTTTCCAGGTACTGATAATAGAGATATACCACGCCAGTTATTACAGTCTGATAAATCACCTTTCTTCGGTAACTTTACAATAATACTGTCTTTCCATTGTTGTGGTGGTTGTTCTTCTCTCCATACTTCATTTATAATATCTAAAATTCTCAAGAGGTTGTTGTCATTAACTGCTTTAATCATTTCCCCTGAAATTTCGTCAACTCCAGCAGCTTTAAAATTTTTTAATCTTTTAACGGCTTGTTTGATCTCGTCCAGCGTGAATTCATCGCAAGTTATTGGCAAGGTGGTTGTGGATGTTTCATTATTAAAATCAGGTGTTACTGTTGGTGGTGGTCTGTTTAGCACCTCCATGAAGTGCTCAGCCCATCTCTTCATTTGTTCTTTTTCTGTTGGTATTGAATTCCCTAATTTACCTTTAACAGGTGTTTCCATAGCAGTAGGCTGGTGACATAGTTGTTTTGTAATTTGATAAAGGCACCTACTATTACCAGTTCTTGCAGCATTTTCAGCTTCTACGGCCAGTTCATTGATGAAATGTCTTTTATCTCTTCGAGTTTTTGTCTTCACTTCTTTATTTAACAAGTTATAAGTTAGTTTGCAAGATTCAACTGCATTATGTGTACTTGCCGCTAGTAGTTTAAGTTTTGCTGTTTTCCTTTCTTGTATTTTATCCCAAGTATCTTCTCTCATCCATTTTTTCTTTTTATGTACTAGGTATCCGGTGGTCGCTACAGCTGCTTCTGTCATTGCTGTTCTCAGTTGTTCCCATTTAGTATCGATTGTCTTGGTGGTGATATCGTTGTCAATTTTGCGTAAAGCATCGAAATAGTTGTTCATTTTGACATTATATTCCTTCTTTATATCATTTGATTGCAGTCTGTGTACATCTATTCTTCTATTTTTATTCGGTTGGTATAACTTCTTCAGTTTAATTCTCATTTTAGCTATGCAGAGGTTATGATCGCTTCCGATCTCTGCACCTCTGTATGCTCTGACGTCTTGAACTGATGAGCGAAATTTAGCGCTTATGCAGAAGTGATCTATCTGGTTCTTAGTTCTGCCATCAGGTGAATTCCATGTTATCTTGTGGATATTCTTATGTGGAAAGATGGTGTCTGCCACAACGAGGTTTGATATTTCACAAAGTTCTAGAAGTCTTTCGCCATTTTGATTCAAACAGCCTATGCCATGAGTACCGAGATATCTTTGTACTCCATCGTTGTTGTCACCTACTTTGGCGTTAAAATCACCCATGACTGCTATTATGTCATGCTTGGTTATTGTGTTGATGGTACTTAGAAGTGCTTCATAGAAGTCATCTTTTGTGGTATCAAGAGCGTCGTTAGTTGGTGCATAACATTGTACAATTGAGAGCTTGAAAAATCGTGTCTGAAATCTAGCTAATATTAGCCTCTCATTGATAGGTACCCAGCTGATAAGCGATGCTGCTGCTTTCTGTGTCATTAGGATGGCTACTCCCTCTGTGTGACGATTATCATTACTACCAGAGTATATAATTTGCTTTTTTTCTTCTGAAATAAATTTTATGCCCTTCCCCGTCCATCTACACTCGCTGACACCCAATAAGTCCAACTTATAATTATCCATTTCTTTAATTACTTCTTCCAATTTTCCGTCTTGATACATAGTTCTTACATTCCAGTATCCAATTTTAGAAATCTCCTTAGCCCCCAAGATATTAGAGTGAGTCATGTTTACTGTCGAGCCTGGTTCTGTTTCGGTAACAATAGCTTGTTTTACGATAGTGAATTGTTAACTCACTGATCAACCCTCCGATCCAACCGACCGATTCGAGGGTTTCGAGGTCAGTTATAGGAAAATATCTACACCACTACAACAATTAGACATATATATATATATACATACAATATATAAAATATAAAAAATCGATAATGACAGAAAAATAAAAAATCGATAATTAGTAGGTTACCAAGGGGGTTTTTGAAGCGAGTGGAGGTTTTTTGTGCTGGCGAGGGTGACGATGTATTGTGGGGTATAGGTTAGGGGGGATTTTCGTGTGATGTTGTATTGTACTGTTATACATATATATTTACATATAATACAACAATTAGACATACATAGACATACAATATATAAAATATAAAAAATCGATAATGACGGAACATTAAAAAATCGATAATTAGTAGGTTACTAAGGGGGTTTTTGAACCTAGTGGCGGTTTTTTGTGCTGGCGAGGGTGATGATGTATAGCGGGTGTAGGTTAGGGTGAATTTTTGTGCGATGTTGTATTGTGATGTTGTATTGTGTGTTGGTGTGTTTGTTTATACATATATACATACAATATATATAAAAAATATAAAAAATCGATAACGACGGAAATTTAAAAAAAAAAAATCGATAATGTTAGATTAGGTTACTAAGGGGGTCTTTGAAGCGAGTGGAGGTTTTTTGTGCTGGCGAGGGTGACGATGTATAGTGGGATATAGGTTAAGGGGGATTTATGTGTGATGTTGTATTGTACTGTTATACATATATATTTACATATAATACAACAATTAGACATATATACATACATATATACATATATATATGTATATATATATGTATATATATATGTATATATATATGTATATATATATATATATGTATATATATATATATATATATATATATATATATATATATATATATATATATATATATATATATATATATATATTGACAAAGTTAGTTGGTCTATGGGTGACGTCTAACCCCACTTCTCTTTCGTGTACGCCTAGGAGCTCTCAGAGCACAGTCGGTTCGGATTACTTGACGAGTCTGTCACTTCTTTTTCGTGTAATCATCTTCAACAAGGTGAGTGTCTGTCGTTATCACGCCACCGTTTATGAAGGAAAAACTGTCTGGTGGCGTGCTAGCCAATGTCTGACTAGTCGAAAAACTAATCGATCGTTGGTGTGTTGTCTAGCCGAAAAGGGCAGTAGGACGCGCTGCATAGTAACACCGCGAGCTTTGACCAAGATGAAATAAATGGCGTAGAGCCCACAAACGTTGGTAACTACATCTTGTAAATGTCTAGCGTTGTAGTTAACAGGTCGGGTAGAGTTATTTAATTCCTATAAAATAAGATGAAATATCAAGCTAAAGCACAAGTCTCACCCGCTTGGTAGGTTTCTTCTGCTTCTTCGGTGGTAGATTAGAAACATCGATCGGGTGGTTGTCTGTGGTGGGGGCTGACGTACAAGGGTTGGTGTTAGGAAACCAACTCGGTTCTGGGGATATTGACTGGTAACAGCTGGAGTTGATGTACTGGTCAAACGTGTTACTGGGGGAGTTAGTAGGTCTCTGCGTCTTCGGTGGTAGATTAGAGACATCGGCCAGGTGGTTGTCTGTGGTGGGAGCTGCCGTACAAGGGTTGGTGTTAGGAAACCAACTCGGTTCTGGGGAAATTAGTTGGTAACAACTGGGGTTGATGTATTGGTCAAACATGTTACTGGTACAAGTAGTAGGATAGGTATCCGTGTTTGGTAACTGTAGTCGCTCAAATTCGGCGAGGCTTTCATCCTGTAAAGCCAGCAAATGTTCAAATTCAGGACGAGTTAACGTTATGCCGGTTTTGGTAGGAATCTTTAGATATGACTCACCAAAGTATTTTCGCACGTGTAGTAAACGCTGGCCTCGGTAAAAACAGAGAGTAGATTAGTTGAAAAACTAATCGATTGTTGACGCATTGTCGATATGAAAAAAAATTTTTGTGCGCCGTTTCCAGACATGTATGAAACATGTCCAAGTGATGGTCTATGGTATAGCAATATATTAGTTCGATAATGGCGGTTAGTACATTCTTTCCCGCCCCGCGCTTGTAGTTTAGTGAGAACCACCAAAAACGTGTGTTTGTCTAATGTGTTGTGGTTGTTTATTGAACGAATTAGTACTAGATTTATCGTGCTCCCCGAAGCAAACCAGGGGTTCTCTTCTCGTATAATGTTCTACCCTGACATTTCTGACAAACGATGCAGGTTTTACCCTCACTAGTAAGAAACTCGGATCGAGGGTCCACGCAAATCCCGCTGAATATACGCTAGATGTATATTTATTAGATTATAGAGGGCGGATACCCATGCGCGCACAAATTCACACGTCAAAAATAATCTTTACAGGAGCGATTATATGTTGATATTTCACTGTCACTGTTAAAGAAACTATACCACAGACTTGTGTAGATTGATCAATTATTGTGGAGGTAGTGTATTCTTAAGCAATAACAGGAGATTTTTGTGTATTTCATGAAAGTTTAGGTATAGGTACACTGTACAAAATGTGCCCGTGAGGTTATATAAACGTGCCCGTGAGGTGATAGAAATTTGCCTGTGAGATGATAGAAATGTGTCCGTGAGTTGATAGAAATTGCGCGGAAGGTCATAGAAATATGCCTGTGAGGTCATAGAAATGTGCCCGTGAGGTGATAGAAATGTGTCTGTGAGGTGATAGAAATGTACCCGTGAGGCGATAGAAAGGTGCCCGTGAGGTGATAGAAATGTACCCGCCGGTTTTGGTAGGAAACTTTAGATATGACACACCAAAGTATTTTCGAACGTGTAACAAAGGCTGGCCTCGGTAAAAACTTACAGTTGCGCTTAGATGAGGATTTTTCACTGTCACTTTTAAAGAGACCATACCGCAGACTTGTGTAGATTGACCAATTATTGTGGAGGTAGTGTATTCTTAAGCAATAACAGGAGATTTTTTTGTGTATTTCATGAAAGTTTAGGTATAGGTACACTGGCCAAAAGTGAACTCATCAGAACGTTGTTATCTATGTGGATGTGTTGTAGTCTTGTTACAAACAACAACAAGCTGATTTAGACGTAGCTTTAACATTTTTTATTGGAAGAAGTTGTGCTTTTACCCTTTTACATGAATATAACAACCGATTTGTTCCAAAACCTTCATGCAACTATGTTGCTACTTGAATTGAGAAGAAGGAATTTTTATAAGCACTCACTAAGCGAATTCCCTTTTTCCTGCCCGCTATAGAATAAAGAGGAAAATCTAAAAAAGTAATACGTGTTATAGAGGAAAATGACTAAGGAGTGGTGGGGATGATTTTGGTTTTTGTGTTGTGTTGGCGGGTAGGTATTGAGAATGTAAGACGATGAGAGGTGCCGTTTGTAATTGTCGGAGGCAGCTATTCTTGTGATGTAAAAATATGACAGGGAATTCCCCGTTGTTTGGTGATTGTAACTACATATTGAGACGGGCGCTGGGTCACGTGGTAGTTTTCTTTATTATTTATAGTATATCATGAGTAATAAATCTACTCACCCATCTAGTGGTATGTAAGTGACCCGCACACAGCCGTAGTCTCCAACATAAAAAATAATGTCAAACGCTAGTCAATGCTGTAGCAAAGTCTGTGAGATAATCGCTTATTTCAGTAAGATTTTAGTCCTATGATAATAAATACACCAGCCCTCAGGTGTCTGACTATTTTCATCTTCAACGCCAGTAGAGCGCTGCCTTTTGTGCAGTGGAAATGCTTAAAAAATGACCCGCCGTAAAACCTAACACGCTTTTAGTTTCGGTTTAGAAACGTACAGTAAACATTTTAACTTCTCGCCGATCTGCTGCACGAAACGGTGGGAAAAGTTTGAATTAACGTAATATGTTAACTTTAACACTAAAATGTGTAATAATTCGGACATTTCCCAGTAGTAAGAACGAGACGATTGTAATAATTAACACCAATACTACCAAAGTTTTGAAAAAAAACCTCTTCGCTCTGCAAGCGGTCTCTTTAATATATACACGCTGTGGGCAAAGCCAGCAGAGACAAACACACAAACAGTTTTCCATTTCCTCCTAGCGGTAATATTCTGACGTCACTCAAACTAGTTGGTTATTTGAATAGTGAGAAAAATGATAGAGACAGGGGGGGGGGGGGGGAGAGAGAGAAGATGGCCGACTTGTGTAAAAGTTATATTTGACGATTGACAGTGACAAAACCATAAGGAAACTGTCCATAAAAATCATATAGTAGAATAGCTGAGTGTCCCCTGAGCAAAAATATGTTTTAAAAAATATGGTAGTCCAAGTATTAGCCAAGTTATTGAGAAAATACTATATGTCTAAGAACGCTTGGCCGGACAGACTGTTGTTCGTGCTCGTTACACATAACGTTATTGGGGACGCTAGTTTAAAAAAGAGGCATCGGAGTAATTCAAATCCTATTGGTTGGTATAAGAGTAAAGGAGTAAAAGGGGGAGATAGGGAAATGTTAACTAAAACTAAACATCTTTTTCTATTGGCATAACTAACGCAGACTGACCAATTGACTACGAGGCAAATAGTTTGTTTGGAAGTTGTTTTGTTTTTTCAAATTAAATTCAAAAAGATGTAGTAGTGCCTGCTTTCATTGGTCGGCTCTAATAGATATTGGCAAAAGGCATAGTGGTCTCGTGGCCATTTGACTAGAAAATTTTATACAAATAACTACGTTGAGAGCATATGTGATAAATTGTAAAATTAACTACTAATTCACTATCTGGACGGGGCAGAGCAAAACTGAGACCATATTCTTTGCAAGTCAACGTTATTTGTTACATATTTCTTTGAACTAGTGGTAAGAATGCTTTATGTATTTACATGCTTGATTAAAACTGCACAAGTTAGATACTGCTATGGTGAAAAGTGAAGGACATGCCGGGAGCAAACATTATTGAGTCCTCGCATTGAACTGTATTTGACTGTTGCATATTATTATGATTTTGTATTAACTATTTTGTATTGGAAGATGTTAGAAAGCCTCAGTGTTCCATGAACACTCTTCAACATGCCTAGAGCGTTTATAATTTAGAAAAGAAAAGAAAAATCATATAAAAGGAGATGTGGTTACTCCACGTTATTGTATTGAAGCAAACTAGGTAAAAGTACAGTGGCGTATCTGCCATAGGGACCTGAGGTGTGGTCACAGAAAGGTGTGAGTCATATAATTAGGGGCTGATGCACATGAATGCACACGAGGCTGACCCCATACCATCATGTATACATAGGGATAAGAAGATGTGATCAGATATGAAAAGGCCAGGGTGTCTTTTTATTGCAGAGTTTTTATTTCCTGTTACCATCCGGTGACAGGAAACCTGATCAGTGCGTGAAAAGTGAAAAGTCTCCATTTAAAAGTTGCTGTCAGCTGATAGCCTGTAGGAGCTTGTGTGTGGGTGCTGATCTATTATATATGCAACGACATCCTGACTTATTATCGTCATACCAAGAATCCCAGGTGACACGTTAACAGCTGGGACATCTGACACTTCAGCATAATAAACTGGTTCTTATCAAAATAAAACTTAATTATATGGGGAATGACGAAAACAACAGCTCCTCATAACCAATAACTAACACTAGCAGTTATTAAAGTTTTAGTCTGTGAATACACCTACAGGAACTCTATATAATAACATTACATTCATAGGACCAAGAGTTCATACCTTTTTTGAGTTAAAGCAGTATATGTAAATATATTTCCTCATTTTCAAAGACCTGTCCAAAAGAGATGGCGGGACAGGCAGATTAAATTGTACAAAGAAAAAACATTCCAATTTTAAAAGAAAACTTTAACCCCAGTCTTATTTATTTTCTTATAGTGAGTTAAAGTGTATTGTGTTGATGTACCATCATTTTCATTTCTTCCATAGACACTAGAGTCATCATGCACCAGCAACTAGAATCAAAATACGGACTGTGTGAGATCTAGGGAGGTAGCGTTAGGTTCCCTGATATATATATATATATATATATATATATATATATATATATATATATATATATATATATATATATATATATATATATATATATATATATATATATATATATAGATATAGATATATATATATATGTATATATATATATATATATATATATATATATATATATATATATATATATATATATATATATATATATATATGTATATATGTATGTATGTATGTATGTATGTATGTATGTATGTATGTTTCCAAGATGGCGGCGTGGTAGGCCGCACTTTTGTGTTGTGCATTTCATATCGTCGTTTTGGAGTCTGCATCTGTGGTAACAGCCCTCATTAACGCTGTATGAGTTTGTAGTGTGTTTGGCTCATGTTCTGGATTATGTTGCTAAGTGTGTTAATGATGAAAACATCAAGTTTGCCTATCATGTGAGTTCGCTGTTTGTGTTGGTACCAAGTAGCCAAGATGGCGGTTTTGTGATGTGTCAACCGGACGGCGTTTCAAGGCATCACAAATTTATTGAAGGCTGTTGTTACTGCTGTTGTCAAATTTCGAGAGACCATATTGGTGTCGCAAGTTGAGGCAATGCCTTGTTGTAGTCATGCGTGCCCAATGGGATGGCCATGTATTGGTTCGGCTTCAGGTTATTCGATCTGTGACAGTGGAGACATGTCAGGCCAGCTCGACCTGATGGTGAGCGTTGAGACACCCACGGCAGTAAGTGGATATTCTTAACACCTATTATAACAACACTCGAAGAGATTGTTACATAAACAGGGATATTTGTGATATTAAAAAACGAAAAGGTCTTTGAAACTGAACTTTTAATCTACAAAAAATATATATTCATTTGTGAAGCCACTGGAAAGAAACAATGTTTTCGTTAGCAATTTCTAACCGGATACTGTCACCCCTCATTGTGAATGGAGGGATCCACTGACTTTTAATTTTGTACAATGCTGAAACAAGATTTGTAGCAGAGAAGAGACTTTTCCACGGCTTTGAGAGGTGTGTCAACTTGAAGCTCTCACGTTAGTAAGTGGAAATTCTTAACATCGACTATAACATCACCCGAAAAGATGGCTACAGATATTAAGGATATCAGTGAAAGACGAAAATTAAACAAGTCTTTAACATTGACATTTTTATTTGTAAAGAATATATTTTGGTTTATGAAGCCACCGGAAAGAAACTATCAATGGCGACCGGATCCTGTCACCCCTCATCATAAATGGAAAGATCCACTGACCCCTTACTAAGGTGTGCGTTGTTGAGAGACACGTTACCACAGCACGGAGGTGTCAGATTTTGTGTCCAGTGGAATCGTGAATGTTTGGTATTTGCTCATGTCCCAAAAGACGATGACGGTAACTGAAGGCTGGAGACTTTTGATGTCAGCTTGTAAACTGTGTACGAATTGAATTCAACGGATTATGAACGTTTGGCGATGTTTCCTGGGCGGAGTTTAGCACACTTACGGACTCTAAATGATTATCCGATATGATATGGTGTTTTTATACTATATCAAGTACATGTTAATGTATTTTTTTGGATAATAAAGATTCTGATATGTATGTATGTATGTATGTATGTATGTATGTATGTATGTATGTATGTATGTATGTATGTATGTATGTATGTATGTATGTATGTATGTATGTATGTATGTATGTATGTATGTATGTATGTATGTATGTATGTATGTATGTATGTATGTATGTATATGTATGTATGTATGTATGTATGTATGTATGTATGTATGTATGTATGTATGTATGTATGTATGTATGTATGTATGTATGTATGTATGTATGTATGTATGTATGTATGTATGTATGTATGTATGTATGTATGTATGTATGTATGTATGTATGTATGTATGTATGTATGTATGTATGTATGTATGTATGTATGTATGTATGTATGTATGTATGTATGTATGTATGTATGCATGCATGCATGCATGCATGCATGCATGCATGCATGCATGCATGCATGCATGCATGCATGCATGCATGCATGCATGCATGCATGCATGCATGTATGCATGTATGTATGTATGTATGTATGTATGTATAATACATCGGACCAGTTTCAAGCAAGCAGCCTTATATTAGAATTTAGGTCAAATTTAACAAAATTAAGCTGTGCCCCACTACCAACATCAGCAAAGATCTCATTAATTAACCCGATGTGTTTCGGTCCTCTCATGTTTTATTTTTCTAACATACACTTTACAGAAAAACAACTTAAAGAAATTGAAGATGAAATTGTACAACACGTTAGAACATGGTTAGTGCTAAATGAATCATCCACAAGGAGCTATTTCTTCTGTCCCAGGTCGAAGGGTGGCCTTGGCATACCAAACCCCTTCATATTATACCACTCTCGACATATTTCATTCCTTATCAGTATGCTCAATTGTGATGATAATCTTGTAAAAACTGCAGCAATAAACTCGTTAGATAGACATATGAAAAAACGTAAAATAGACCAAGTAGGTGAAGATAGGAATAACTTTGCAAGCTACGAGTTAAACGAAACAAACCATCTAGCTAAAAGATCGAAGGTGAATTGGCCAAGATCATTTTGGGTAGAACTGAATGAAGAATGCGCGCGTGAAGGAGTGAGTGTGAAAGTGGATGACAGTGGCCATTACAGTGTACAATTAGACGTAGATGAAGATGTAAGTCTAACATACAAGTCAGCAAATGCTGTTTATTCTGGATTTAAATCACATAAACTTAACCTAATTCTAAGTGAACTAAAAAGTAAATCGTCACAAGGGAGAATAGTGCGCGAAATGAAATGTGTAAACCACTCATTGTCATCTAGTTTTCTATCTAATTTTAAATTAAGTGATAAAATACTTTCATTTGCTGTGAGATCGAGGTTACAGTTGCTGGAATGCGAAAGTCTTTTACATCTATACTACCCACAGACATACACGAAAATGTGCAAAATATGTAACCACCCATACGAAACAGTGTCACATTTATTGAATGGATGTACCAAATTTCAAACATTATACCAACAAAGGCACAATAGAGCTGTAGACATTATTTATGAGAAGCTGAAATCTGCATACAATAATAAAGGTGACATAACAATAAACAAAGAGATAATAGTTAAACCATCACTTTTCGGCAGCAGCAACGCCTCATTTAAGACTCATGCCGTAAAACCTGATTTAACAATAATCAATCGACAGAACAAAACAGCTTTTATAGTGGAGGCAGCAATACCATATGATGCCCATTTAGATAAATGTTACCAACATAAATTTGATAAGTACTATCCATTGACTGCAGAAATTAACGAACTAGGCTACCGTACGCATGTAATCGTACTGATAACACTGACAAACAACATTTTTCTTTCTTATATAAGAATAAGTGTTCTTAGGTCAGTTTCTTGCGCTGATTTCAAATTTGAAATCCGTTTATCTCTATCACGTCGGGTTCTTAAGATATTTGTGAATAAATATATTTTTGGGAAACCGTTATTTGCTCCGTTTCATTTTTACTATATAACTTTTTAAAAATTAATAAAATGCAAAATAATTCTACTTTTTATACTGCTAAAAGATGCATGACATATGTTACGTTATATTTCAAATAGTTACTATATTTTGAAATAATTCTGAGTGAAATATGGCTTCTAGAAGTTGTAGAAATTCGGCTGATCTGTTCTGTTACGTGTGCGGATATTTTACCGATCGTGTTCACCAGAAAAACTTTACACCATTGCTAAAGAAAGCATATGAACTTTATTTCGATTCGAAAGTTGATGATGCAAATAAATCTTGGAAGCCAAATGCAGTTTGTTCGACTTGTGCAAATACATTGGCAGGTTGGTTACGAAAATCGCCGAAGCATAAGTCGGTGCCTTTTGGAGTGCCAGTAATATGGCGTGAACCGACAAATCACGCTACTGATTGTTACTTCTGCTTGACAAATATCTATGGTTTCCCTTTTAAAACTAGAAAGTCTGTGGTTTATCCAAATATTGAATCGGTTTCGAAACCAGTGCCTCATGATCCAATCACGTGTCCGTTCCCAGTTCCACCAGAACAATATCCGTTGGACGTGAATGAACCATCAGAAAGTGATAGTTTACCTGCTTTAGAAACTAATTCTGACTCGGATTATGTACCGGTGAATGATGGTGTTCACTTAATTAACCATTCAGAACTTTCAGATCTAATACGTGATCTCGCTCTCACCAAAGGACAAGCGGAATTACTCGGTTCGCGACTCAAAGAATGGAATCTTTTAGCGCCCAATACTCCGATATCTAAATTTCGTCATAGACACAGAGAACTTGTTCAATACTTTGAGATGGATGATGACATTTGCTATTGCAAAGATGTAAAAGGTCTAATGGCGCACCTCGGTCATGAGCACATAGTCAACAAATGGCGACTTTTCATCGACTCTTCCAAGACTAGTCTAAAAGCCGTGTTATTGCATAATGGAAATTTATTTTCATCAATTCCAGTCGCCTACTCTGTTCGTATGAAAGAAACTTATGACAATATGGCTATACTTTTGGCAAAAATAAAGTACAATGACTACCAATGGCGGATTTGTGGAGACCTAAAGGTCATTGCAATTCTCACGGGCATGCAGACTGGGTATACTAAATTTTGTTGCTTCCTATGTGAATGGGACAGCCGCAACAGACAGGAACATTATGCAAGAAAGGTGTGGCCTATCAGGAATCGTATGCAGCTCGGGCATAAAAATGTAATACACGAGCCATTAGTTAACAAAGACAGCATCATTTTACCACCGTTACACATAAAGTTGGGGCTCATGAAGAATTTCGTAAAAGCGTTAGATAAAACGAGCAAAACTTTAACTTATCTTCGAGAAAAGTTTCCGCAAATTAGCGATGCAAAGATAAAGGAAGGTATCTTTGTAGGACCTCAGATTAGGAAAGTTATTGCAGACAAACAATTCGAGAACTTGTTACATGGTAGTGAACTTCGCGCATGGATGGCATTCAAATCGATCGTCGACAACTTTCTGGGAAATCACAAATCTGTCGACTATGTGCATATTGTTAAGCAGTGCAAAGATGCATACAGAATTGATAATACTGTATGCCTTGTTAAAAAACTTCAATTGCGTATTTCTAGAGATCCCGACCTGATAGAGAAAAACGGTTTGCAGATTTGAAAACAGCGCATTAAAATTGACTAGAAAAACATAGAAATGTTAGAGAAAGAAAAAAAAATTTTTTTTTTGTTAGTCAGTGTAATTGGTAGTTTGGGTCATGTGCATGCAAAGTGTGTGAGTGGATTAATGTCGCTAGGGTTGCGGAAATTTGAAGCAAAGGTTTTATGTAAATATGTCAGTATTAGTGCAATTATAGGTTCTTACAGAATATGGAAACTTCGATGTAAAAAACACCCATTTTGAATTGCTGGGATGTTTTCCACACAGTCTAAACTCAATTGTGCTCCTCTGTATACTATACCATACGACTATTGTATTTGATGCTATATTTAATATCTCACTCCACTAGCGGTCAAAGTT
>JAMPIV010000577.1:0-135000 GCA_024509875.1 Oreohelix idahoensis | reverse complement strand
TTAGAATTTAGATCAAATTTAACCAAATTAAGCTGTGCCCCACTACCAACATCAGCAAAGATCTCATTAATTAACCCGATGTGTTTCGGTCCTCTCATGTTTTATTTTTCTAACATACACTTCACAGAAAAACAACTTAAAGAAATTGAAGATGAAATTGTACACCACGTTAGAACATGGCTAGCGCTAAATGAATCATCCACAAGGAGCTATTTCTTTTGTCCCAGGTCGAAGGGTGGCCTTGGCATACCAAACCCCTTCATATTATACCACTCTCGACATATTTCATTCCTTGTCAGTATGCTCAATTGTGATGATAGTCTTGTAAAAAACTGCAGCGATAAATTCGTTAGATAGACATATGAAAAAACGTAAAATAGACCAAGTAGATGATGATAGGAATAACTTTGCAAGTTACGAGTTAAATGAAACAAACCATCTTGCTAAAAGATCGAAGGTGAATTGGCCAAAATCATTTTGGGTAGAACTGAATGAAGAATGCGCGCGTGAAGGAGTGAGTGTGAAAGTGGATGACAGTGGCCATTACACTGTACATTTAGATGTAGATGAAGATGTGAGTCTAACATACAAGTCAGCAAATGCTTTTTATTCTGGATTTAAATCACATAAACTTAACCTAATTCTAAGTGAACTAAAAAGTAAATCATCACAAGGGAGAATAGTGCGCGAAATGAAATGTGTAAACCATTCATTGTCATCTAGTTTTCTATCTAATGTTAAATTAAGTGATAAAATACTTTCATTTGCTGTGAGATCGAGGTTACAGTTGCTGGAATGCGAAAGTCTTTTACATCTATATTACCCACAGACATACACGAAAATGTGCAAAATATGTAACCACCCATACGAAACAGTGTCACATTTATTGAATGGATGTACCAAATTTCAAACATTATACCAACAAAGGCACAATAGAGCTGTAGACATTATTTATGAGAAACTGAAATCCTCATACAATAATAAGAGAGACATAACAATAAATAAAGAGATAATAGTTAAACCATCACTTTTCGGCAGCAGTAACACCTCATTTAAGACACATGCCGTAAAACCTGATTTAACGATAATCAATCGACAGAACAAAACAGCTTTTATAGTGGAGGCAGCAATACCATATGACGCCCATTTAGATAAATGTTACCAACATAAATTTGATAAGTACTATCCATTGGCTGCAGAAATTAACGAACTAGGCTATCGTACGCATGTAATCGTACTGATAATTGGTAGTTTGGGTCATGTGCATGCAAAGTGTGTGAGTGGATTAATGTCGCTAGGGTTGCGGAAATTTGAAGCAAAGGTTTTATGTAAATATGTCAGTATCAGTGCAATTATAGGTTCTTACAGAATATGGAAACTTCGATGTAAAAAACACCCATGTTAAATTGCTGAAATGTTTTCCCCACCGTCTAATCTCAATTGTGCTCTGTCTACTATACCAAACGACTATTGTATTTGATGCTATATTTAATATCTCACTCTACTAGCTGTCAAAGTTTTTTTTTTTTTTTTTTTTTTTTTTTTTTGCAAACAAAAATTCTGATAAAACACCCATGTAAAAACAACCATATTGCTCTACTTGAATGGTATTCCACACACATTTTGTAAATTTCAATAATTCTCATATTTGGCAGGTTATATCATATCATTATATGCCAATGTCTTTTAGAAAGCTTAAAATTTTTTTATGTATGTGTAACACAAAGGTTCGATGTAAAAATACCCACATATAACTACTTGGGACGTCTTCAACACTTTATGTAAATTCAAATGATTCTCCTATATGCCATGTTGTATCTATTATATCATGTCTGTACATATTAATGTATTTTATGGAGAATAAAGATTCTGATATGTGTATGTATGTATGTATGTATGTATGTATGTATGTATGTATGTATGTATGTATGTATGTATGTATGTATGTATGTATGTATGTATGTATGTATGTATGTATGTATGTATGTATGTATGTATGTATGTATGTATGTATGTCTGTCTGTCTGTCTGTCTGTCTGTCTGTCTGTCTGTCTGTCTGTCTGTCTGTCTGTCTGTCTGTCTGTCTGTCTGTCTGTCTGTCTGTCTGTCTGTCTGTCTGTCTGTCTGTCTGTCTGTCTGTCTGTCTGTCTGTCTGTCTATCTGTATGTATGTATGTATGTATGTATGTATGTATGTATGTATGTATGTATGTATGTATGTATGTATGTATGTATGTATGTATGTATGTATGTATGTATGTATGTATGTATGTATGTATGTATGTATGTATGTATGTATGTATGTATGTATGTATGTATGTAATGTATGTATGTAATGTATGTAATGTATGTAATGTATGTATATATGTATATATATATATCATTTTCATCATCATCATCTGTTTTAGAGTCAGGGACCTACATGTGCTTGACCTCACACAGTTAACACAGACACAGCTATCTTTCTTGTTAGGTATAACATCTTAACCTTCCCAGCAAATTTACCTTTGCTACATAAATTGGTAGGCTTGTCCGGGATTTGAACTTCTAGTACTACAAATATTTAGGGTCCTGGTCTGGGTTTTAGCTATAACAACATTTCTATTTACCCAGGGAATCCCCATTATTAATATTGCCCAAGATTTGGGAATTGATGAAGTATCATAGCCTGAAATAATTAATTAAGTTGTACTTGTTTTAGAAATTGAGTTAGAACATTTTAGTATTTATCAGATGGCGGATTTGGCCATGTATAAAAAAAAATAATACTACAAGATCAAAAGAACATAAACTTGTTTCCCTTGTATCTGCGCATGCGCAATCGATAGCCTATATTTAGCGCTGACGACACCTACCCTAACCGAAGCCATTCGACCCTCTATGCTAATGGAGTTTCACGCTGTCTACGCTCAATGGTTTCCTCGCGACGTCTGCCCCGACCCTCGATCTGGTTTCATAACTAGCGGTAACACAGTTAGCGTCACTTCGGCGGACTTAACACCACGTGGCTCACACATACCTTGTGTATATCATCAATGATAAACTCTCTCTGGGCACTGAAATTGATAGCCTCATTAACAAAGCTGCAGCTACCTTTACTCACCTCACATCACGTGTTTGGGGAAACGCCAAACTCACAACGAAGACCAAAGCTGCGGTATATAACACCCGCATCACCAGTACACTTCTATATGTTAGTGAGACCTGGACAATCTATGCCAAGCAAGAAAGAAGGGTCAATACCTGCCATTTACCGTGTCTGCGCCACCTCTTCGGCCTTTCGTGGAAAGATAAAGTGCCAAGTGTTGAGGTGTTTTCACGTGTTGGTCTTCAAAGTCTGTATAGCCGGCTGAGACAGGGAAGCCTACGCTGTCTTGGCCATATCCACCGCATTAAAGATGGTCGCCTTTGAAAAAATATTTTGACAACGGTAAGAAATATTTTGATAACGGTAATAAATATTTTGACAAGTCGAAGAAATATTTTACCACGTGGAAGAAATATTTTGCCAAGTGGAAGAAATATTTTGTCAAGGGGAGAAATATTTTGACAACGGTAAGAATTTTTTTGCCAAGTGGAAGAAATATTTTGACAAGTGGAAGAAATGTTTTGACAAGTGGAAGAAATTTGTTTGCCAAGGGGGAGAAATTTTTTGCCAAGTGGAAGAAATATTTTGACACTGGTAAGAAATATTTAAAGAAGTATTTGATAGTTGATCTATTTACCTACAGGTTGGACCCTTTGCGCAGGCCTGGGAGAAAATTTTGGGACCATCGATGCTGGTTGGAAGAGAAGCTTTTACTAAAGTTTGAAAATTGCAGGAAAAAACGTAGATACCTGTTTGATAAGTGGAACAGATACTTAGGTACATTTATTTAATGTACTACATTTCCATGGTGGCCGCATGTATGAATCGCTTGGGAGACAATATAAAACCTATCACCAGATGTCGCCCGTGTGAAAAAAGTGAAACCTTAAGTCGCGGGGGTTTGAACACACAAACGAAGGACTGTTTCTTTTATAAATTTCTACTATTGCTCGATTGTGTTTTGAACTTGTGACGTGAACAGAAATTTACGCGCGATGTTTTGCGCGGGCCATCGATCCGGTTCCAAAACTAGTGAGGGTAAAAGCACGTGTTTGAACTTTATTAAAAATGAATGAAACTGGCTCGACATTGTTCCGGTTACAGACTGCAACACTAAGGAGGATCAAGTTGGTGCCATAAGCTAGTCTGCCTTTGACATGTATCTCTACGGTTGTGTTCAATAAAACTGTCTATTTGGCCTTGTCTAGCGTTTGACATTATTTTTTATGTTTTAGACTACGGCTGTGTGCGGGTCACTTATATACCACTAGATTGGTGAGTAGATTTATTACTCATGATATACTATAAATAATAAAGAAAACTACCACGTGACCCAGCGCCCGTCTCAATATGTAGTTACAATCACCAAACAACGGGGAATTCCCTGTCATATTTTTACATCACAAGAATAGCTGCCTCCGACAATTACAAACGGCACCTCTCATCGTCTTATATTCTCAATACCTACACGCAAACACAACACAAAAACCAAAATCATCCCCACCACTCCTTAGTCATCTTCCTCTATAACATGTATTACTTTTTTATATTTTCCTCTTTATTCTATAGCGGGCAGGAAAAGGGGAATTCGCTTAATGAGTGCTTATAAAAATTCCTTCTTCTCAATTCAAGTAGCAACATAGTTGCATGAAGGTTTTGGAACAAATCGGTTGTTATATTCATGTAAAAGGGTAAAAGCACAACTTCTTCCAATAAAAAAATGTTAAAGCTATTTCTAAATCAGCTTGTTGTTGTTTGTAACAAGACTACAACACATCCACATAGATAACAACGTTCTGATGGATTCACTTTTGGCCAGTGTACCTATACCTAAACTTTCATGAAATACACAAAAATCTCCTGTTATTGCTTAAGAATACACTACCTCCACAATAATTGGTCAATCTACACAAGTCTGCGGTATGGCCTCTATAAAAGTGACAGTGAAAAATCATCATCTAAGCGCAACTGTAAGTTTTTACCGAGGCCAGCCTTTGTTACACGTGCGAAAATACTTAACTCCGCCAATGCCGGTCCCAAGCCCGGATGAAAAAGGAGGAGGGCGGCCTGCATGGAGGCCGTAAGGAGGCAGCCCCTCCACCATGCAAAGGCACAACAGGCCAATCACCTGTTTGCTTTAAATCATGATTACGCGAACTACAAGAGAGAAAACCGGACTGATTCTAAAGGCGACAAACTGGAACGGACTACGGACTACGACTTATGGAACTTGGAACACAAGAAGTATAAATGGGAAGGAAGAGGAGCTGGTGGAAGAGATGAGGAAAGCAAAACTAGAAATCCTGGCTATAACGGAAACGAAGAAAAAAGGACAAGGAGTCATGGATCTCGATGGCAACACGTTGCTCTACAGTGGTGTACCCATATCTGAAAGAGCTAAAGGGGGCGTGGGTTGCATTGTGGCCCAAAATCAAAAAGATAGTATCAAGGGATGGAACTTTGTCTCGGAGCGCATTATGGTTGTAAAACTAAAAGAAGGAGAAACCATAGTCAACCTGGTCATAGTGTATGGGCCAAATGAGGATGAGAGAGCAGAGGTCAAGGAGGAATTCTTCGAGCTGCTTCAAAGGACAGTGGATGACTGCCTAGATGAAGTTATTATGCTCGGAGATTTTAATGCCAGAGTTGGAAATGACCATGCTAGATGGGGTGGAGTTATCGGAAGATATGGAGAAGATACTCTCAATGACAATGGAAAGCGACTCCTTAGATTCTGCAGTGAGCAGAATCTGATCATTACAAACACAAAGTTCCCCCATAAGCGCATACATGCATACACTAGATGTGAACCAACCGAGAATGAGAAGTCAGTGATCGACTACGCCATTGTTCGGAGAAGCTCATTCAGATATGTCCGAGATGCAAGAGTCTGGAGGGGGCCAGAGATTGGAAGTGATCACTACCTGCTAACAATCAAACGAACAACTGAAAGAGTTGCTCAGCCTAGGAACTGCCCAACATCACGCAAGAAACCAAGTAAACGAGCAGGAGAAATGAGCATTAGGACCTACAAGCTGAGAGAGCCAGAAATTAAGACCAGATATCAGGGGCTTATTGCTACAGCAGTGAGCAACACAGAAGAGCGACCTGATGACTTGGAAACCCTCTGGAATAAATTCAAGGATATCATAAAGACAGCTGCTGCAGAAGCATGCAGTGAAGTCCGACTTGGGAACCAGAGAAAGAGGACACCTTGGTGGACAGAGGAAGTCAAAGAGAAAATAAGAGAGAAGAAAATGGCATGGAAACAATACTTAGGAGCTAAAAACACAACAGGACAAATGGAAAAATATAGAGAATATGTGACACTCAGAACAGAAGCAAAGAACAAAGTGCTAGCAGCAAAACAGAAGTCCTGGGAAGAATTTGGAGAAAAGCTAGAAAAAGATGCACAAGAAAACCAGAAATTGTTCTATAAGACCCTAAAGAACATGAGGAAAGAAAAACAATGCCCTCTCAAATTTATAAAGGACAAGCAAGGCAAATTGCTTACTGCCCCGAAGGAAGTAATGGAAAGATGGAAAGAATATTTCTCAGAACTCCTGGATGGTGAGCATGATGAAGCATCAGAAATGATAACCACTAACACAGAAGAGGAAACCAATGATGGTGAAGATGACATAAAGATGGAAGAACTGAGGGCAGCACTAGAGAAAATCAAGATGGGCAAAGCAGCAGGGCATGATGGTATAACACCAGAAATGGTTAAGTACATGGGGCATCAGGCGACCTATTACTCTTAAAGGTCCTACAGGCAGCATGGTGCAACAAGACCATACCAAAGGATTGGGAGATTGCCATCATAACACCAATTTTCAAAAGGGTGACAATCGACAATGTGGAAACCATAGAGGCATATCCCTTCTCAGTGTCCCTGGTAAAATCTACTCTAGAATCCTAGAGCAGAGACACCGACGCCTAGCTGAGCCACAATTGGATGAGGTCCAGTGCGGATTCCGAGCAAACCGAAGTACTCAAGACCTAATCTTCACACTCAGACAGCTGAGTGAAAAGGTCCTTGAGTATAAGAGTGAGATCCATCTTTGTTTCATAGATCTGGAAAAGGCGTTTGACAGGGTCCCCTGGAGCAAACTTTGGGACTGTTTGGCAAGGAAGAATATTCCAGCACCTCTGATTCATGCTATACAGAGCTTCTACAAGTCTTGCAGAAATTATGTGAGGACAGCAAACCATAAATCAGAAGAGTTCAGGACCACCACTGGTGTAAGGCAAGGTGATATCCTATCACCTTACCTCTTCATACTCCTTATGGACGATGTCATCAAGGCATGTAAGGAGAGAACAAGAAAGTATTCAGTGGGGTACTGGAAGATGAGACAGGTCTATATTTTGGAGCTGGCATTTGCTGATGATGTTGCCCTGATTGCTAAATCAGAGGCACATCTCCAATCCAACCTGCAAGTCTGGAAGGAAGAGCTGGAGAAGAGAGGGATGGTCATAAGCAGCTCTAAAACAAAATCCATGGTGATATCACGAGAAGAAAGAAAACATCAGATTAAGTTGGGAGAACAGGTCCTGGAGCAGGTCGACCACTTTAAATATATCGGAGCTATTATAGACCGAAAGGGAGGCATCAAAGAAGAGTTGGCCACTCGGAAAGCAGCGGCTGGGAGACTTTTTCAGGCCATAAATCGTGGATTCCTCAGTAAGAAAGAAGTTGGTAAGAAAACGAAGATGGCTGTATACCGCTCCACCTATGTCCCAGTCTTGACATATGGATGCGAGTCGTGGGCAATGACTACAACCCACAAAAGCCAGATCCAAACCTCAGAAATGAGGTATCTGAGGAAAGTGGTTGAAGTAACAAGAAGAGACATGGTCCGCAACCAGACGATCCGTCAAGGCCTAAAATCCCATCCGCTGCAGACCCAAATAGAACAGTCCCAACTAAGATGGTTTGGCCATGTCTGCAGAATGGGAGAAGATCGGCTACCACGACAAGCATGGGAAACAAAGAGCCAGGGATCCAGACCTCCAGGACGACCCAGAGTCCGCTGGGAGGACAACATTAGACAATCTTTGAAGGACCGAGGACTAGAATGGAACCAGGCCAGGAAGAAGACAGCTGATAGAATGGTCTGGCGCTCTCTCTTCCAAACCTCTACACCTCACGGTAGAAGGGGAACGACTAAGTAAGTAAGTAAGTAAGCGAAAATACTTTAGTGAGTCATATCTAAAGTTTTCTACCAAAACCGGCGGGAACATTTTTATCACCTCACGGACACCTTTCTATCGCCTCACGGGTACATTTCTATCACCTCACAGACACATTTCTATCACCTCACGGGCACATTTCTATGACCTCACAGGCATATTTCTATGACCTCCCGGGCAATTTCTATCAACTCACGGGCACATTTCTATCATCTCACAGGCACATTTCTATCACCTCACGGGCACATTTATATCACCTCACGGGCACATTTATATCACCTCACAGGCGCATTTCTATCACCTCACGTGCACATTTATATAACCTCACGGGCACATTTTGGACAGTGTACCTATACCTAAACTTTCATGAAATACACAAAAATCTCCTGTTATTGCTTAAGAATACACTACCTCCACAATAATTGATCAATCTACACAAGTCTGTGGTATAGTTTCTTTAACAGCGACAGTGAAATATCAACATATAATCGCTCCTGTAAAGATTATTTTTGACGTGTGAAGTTATGAGCGCATAGGTATCCGCCCTCACTGATCTAAAAAATATACATCTAGCGTATATTCAGCGGGATTTGCGTGGACCCTCGATCCGAGTTTCTTACTAGTGAGGGTAAAACCTGCATCGTTTGTCAGAAATGTCAGGGTAGAACATTATACGAGAAGAGAACCCCTGGTTTGCTTCGGGGAGCACGATAAATCTAGTACTAATTCGTTCAATAAACAACCCCAACACGTTAGACAAACACACGTTTTTGGTGGTTCTCACTAAACTACAAGCGCGGGGCGGGAAAGAATGTACTAACCGCCATTATCGAACTAATATATTGCTATACCACAGACCATCACCTGGACATGTTTCATACATGTCTGGACGCGGCGCACAAAATTTTTTTTTCATATCGACAATGCGTCAACAATCGATTAGTTTTTCAACTAAGCTACTCTCTGTTTTTACTGAGGCCAGCGTTTACTACACGTGCGAAAATACTTTGGTGAGTCATATCTAAAGATTCCTACCAAAACCGGCATTACGTTAACTCGTCCTGAATTTGAACATTTGCTGGCTTTACAGGGTGAAAGCCTCGCCGAATTTGAGCGACTACAGTTACCAAACACGGATACCTATCCTACTACTTGTACCAGTAACATGTTTGACCACTACATCAACTCCAGTTGTTACCAACTAATTTCCCCAGAACCGAGTTGCTTTCCTAACACCAACCCTTGTACGTCAGCTCCCACCACAGACAACCACCTGGCCGATGTCTCTAATCTACCACCGAAGACGCAGAGACCTACTACCTCCCCCAGTAACACGTTTGACCAGTACATCAACTTCAGCTGTTACCAGTCAATATCCCCAGAACCGAGTGGGTTTCCTAACACCAACCCTTGTACGTCAGCCCCCACCACAGACAACCACCTGATCGATGTTTCTAATCTACCACCGAAGAAGCAGAAGAAACCTACCAAGCGGGTGAGACTTGTGCTTTAGCTTGATATTTCATCTTATTTTATAGGAATTAAATAACTCTACCCGACCTGTTAACTACAACGCTAGACATTTACAAGATGTAGTTACCAACGTTTGTGGGCTCTACGCCATTTATTTCATCTTGGTCAAAGCTCGCAGTGTTACTATGGAGCGCGTCCTACTGCCCTTTTCGGCTAGACAACACACCAACGATCGATTAGTTTTTCGACTAGTCAGACCCTGGCTAGCACGCCACAAGACAGTTTTTCCTTCATAAACGATGGCGTGATAACGACAGACACTCACCTTGTTGAAGATGATTACACGAAAAAATAGTGACAGACTTGCCAAGTAATCCGAACCGACTGTGCTCTGAGAGCTCCTAGGCGTACATGAAAGAGAAGTGGGGTTAGACGTCACCCATAGACCAACTAACTTTGTCAATAAATGAATATATATATATATATGTCTAATTGTTGTATTATATGTAAATATATATATGTATAAGAGTACAATACAACATCACACAAAAAAACTCCCTAACCTATACCCCACTATACATCGTCACCCTCGCCAGTACAAAAAACCTCCACTCGCTTCAAAGACCCCCTTAGTATCCTAATCCAAAATTATCTTTTTTTTTTTTTTTTTTAATTTTCCGTCGTTATCGATTTTTTATATTTTTTATATATATTGTATGTATATAAGTATTAACAAACACACCAACACACAATACAACAACACAATACAACATGACACAAAAATTCACCCTAACCTACACCCGCTATACATCATCACCCTCGCCAGCACAAAAAACCTCCACTCGGTTCAAAAACCCCCTTAGTAACCTACTAATTATCGATTTTTTAATTTTCCGTCATTATCGATTTTTTATATTTTATATATTGTATGTCTATATATGTCTAATTGTTGTATTATATATAAATATATATGTATAACAGTACAATACAACATCACACAAAAATCCCCTCTAACCTATACCCCACTATACATCGTCACCCTCGCCAGCACAGAAAACCTCCACTCGCTTCAAAAACCCCCTTAGTAACCTACTAATTATCGATTTTTTATTTTTCCGTCATTATCGATTTTTTATATTTTATATATATATATATATATATATATATATATATATATATATATATATATATATATATATATATATATATATATATATATATATATATATATATATATATATATATATATATATATATATATATATATATATATATATATATATATATATGTCTAATTGTTGTAATATATGTAAATATATATATGTATATCAGTGCAATACAACATCACACAAAAATCCCCCCCCCCTCACCTATACCCCTCTATACATCGTCACCCTCGCCAAAATATCCCCCCTAACCTACACCTCATTATACATCGTAACCCTCGCCAGCACAAAAACAATACCCCGCTCCCTTAAACAACCCCCTTAGTAAGCTAAGCTCTGTTATCGATTTTTATATTTTCCTCTTTAACTAAAGTATTCTTTTAAAAGAGCTTATTAACTATATACTTCTATTTATAATCCTTTGTATCTATGTTGTAAGATAAATACACGTCTAACTAAATATTTTGTATAAACAACAACACAATACCATACTTGAACTATGCTAGGACGCAAGCTGCTCGTCAGAGGAAGTCACCCCGACTAAAATATATCTCTATGTAAAAGTCACGTGCCTCCTGCGCTCCGCCTGAATACTAACCCTTTTTCCTTACATAAGAAGTCACGCTCCGCCTGCCGCCCCGCCTGCAGGCGCTCCACCTGCAGAAATCGATCGAGTTTTTTGCTATATAAAAGTCACGCCCCACCTGCAGAATACTACCTAAGTTGCGCATTATATACTACTCACCACTCCAGCTGATCACCTTATGGAGCATAGAACCACCACTACAGCTGATCACCTTTTGGAGCATAGACCCACCGCTCCAGCTGATCACCGTAAAGAGCATAGAACCACCACTCCAGCTGATAACCTTACGGAGCATAGAAACACTACTACAGCTGATCACCTTATGGAGCAAAGAAACACCACTCCAGCTGATCACCGCATGGAGCATAGAACCACCACTCCAGCTGATCACCGTATGTTGCATAGAACCACCACTCCAGCTGATCACATTATGGAGCATAGAACCACCACTCCAGCTGGTCACCTTATGGAGCATAGAATCACCACTCCAGCTGATCACATTATGGAGCATAGAACCACCACTACAGCTGATCACCTTATGGAGCATAGAACCACCACTACAGCTGATTACCTTATGGAGCATAGAACCACCACTCCAGCTGATCACCTTATGGAGCAAAGAACCACCACTACAACTGTACACCTTATGGAGCATAGAACCACCACTACAGCTGATCACCTTATGGAGCATAGAACCACCACTACAGCTGATTACCTTGTGGAGTATAGAACCACCACTACAGCTGATTACCTTATGGAGTATAGAACCACCACTACAGCTGATTACCTTGTGGAGTATAGAACCACCACTACAGCTGATTACCTTATGGAGTATAGAACCACCACTACAGCTGATTACCTTGTGGAGTATAGAACCACCACTACAACTGATCACCTTGTGGAGCATAGAACCACCACTACAGCTGATTACCTTGTGGAGTATAGAACTACCACTACAGCTGATTACCTTGTGGAGTATAGAACCACCACTACAGCTGATTACCTTATGGAGTATAGAACCACCACTACAGCTGATTTTCTTGTGGAGCATTGTGTAGACTCCAGCTGGTCCCCTTACTTGAATCCTGCACGAAACATTCACATTTTCTTGCAGCAGTGTATCTGTGGCAATTTGTTTCACATTTTCACAACCTCACAATAGCCTTATACGACATACTTGAGGAGGCAGTATTCCCATTCTTTCTTTGTCACATCAGAGACCCCGGTGAACCACGTGCTGCAGTTTCTAAACTTGTGAATAGTAAATTTTCAAATATCTTTAACGTCGATATTTTTTGTTCTCATAGGGGAGCACATATTTTGAGACCAATATGTGAAGACTGGCCATTCAGAATTCCTGTTTCCTATGAGCCTGTAATCTAACAAAAGCAGGAGGGGGAGACGTTTTTATTATTTCAACGGACTATCCCAAAATTTGCATAATGCTATTGTGGCCGGCAACTTGAGCTGTTAGCAGAACAGTGACTAGTAAATATTCAACAGTTTAGGAAAATATTCGCGGTGTTCAGAGAAAACCAGACCGTGAACTTTTTGCGAGTCGGAATGAAATAACAATAGCCTAGCTATTTGATATGTTTCGACGTAGTTTGCTCGCTTTGAGTTCCCCCTGTCACCCCGGTCGCGATCTCTGATTGCAATTTACTCTCGCGCGGGTGAGAAACTGTTACACATGTAATAATAGTGCCGCTATTTATACGATTTGGACCAGGAAGCTCGAGGATTGGGTATAGGTAACAGTTTTGCTGCGGGCTCAAAGGGTTAAACGCACAAGGCAACCTGGTTCAGTAGTCAACAATAAGGAGACGTCTGTATAAAAGCTTTGAAACAGTTTGTGTTTCCTTGTCCCCTTCGTGCCGATTAAGAAAAATTGTCTCCTCACCTCTCGTCTACTACAGCGGTAAGACGCATTTTTGCTAACCTCAAACTACACAAGCCTGATACGTCCTTTTCAGGACGAGACACAGTGGAGACATTCATCTAACTACCCAGGTTCTCAGATAAGTTGTTGCCTTTTTTAAAATCTATCTCGAGTATTATATTATTGCAGTTAGTTTTAGGTAATTGGTAGCCAGAAGTGTTATTATGACACGGCCTTGTGGCCGTAACGTTGGCTATTTCCTTATTCTTTTGTCCTCGTAAGACGAATCACCTTTTTTTCGATTTTTTTTTCCACACCCATCCATTTTATTATAACTTAGGAATTCTACTAAATACGCTTGATAGACATAGCCTAAGTGGCGATATCTTGTAAGTATGATTTAAGTATTAGCTTATTACATTTAATGTCAAGAAATTGGTGACTAGTTAAGTATCGCTTGGAATTTTAATATAACCCAAAAATTTAGGGCAAAAGAAATTAAAAGTAATAGAAATTAAATATTTCCAAGCCCCACGTGGCAATCGCTTGTGCGAGATCAGGGCAGCCATCTTGAAAGACATAATTTAAGTGGTGAATTCCTTTGTAGTTTGTTGTTAGTATTAGATTATTGCAGTTAATATTAAGTATTACGGGACTATTTAACTATTGCTATTAATATTTGTATAATTTAGGAATTGTAGTGAGGAAATAAAATAAAATAAACCAAAAACCTATATTAGCCACACACAAAAATAATATTCAACCAACAAAATATAGTTTTAAGTTTAACAAATATATTAAAGTTAGATTGTCGCATTTTATATTAAGTGTTAGGGGACTATTTAACCATTGCTTAAGATATTTGTAAAATTTAGGAATTGTGGAAAAAGATAAATAAATAGGGCCTAAATAAATAAACCAAAAACCAAATTCATCAAACTACTCAAGTCTTCAGATAAGTTATTAAATTGTCCATCTATCTTTAGTATTAGCTTATTGCTGTTAGGTTTAGGTGACTAGGTAGCCTAATTGATAGCTAGAAATAGTATTATAACTTAGGAAGTCTATTAATTAAACATAAGTGGAAGTTTCGTTTTAGTTTATTATAATTAGTATCAAGTAATTGGTGACGAGTTAAGTACCGCTTGGATTATTTATATAACTCAGGAATTTTACGGCAAGGAAAAAAAATAAATAAATAAATAAAATTATAAAATAATAGAAATTAAGTAGATCCAAGCGCCAAGTGGCACTTGCTTGTGTGAGATTTGACAGCCATCTTGATAGACATAATTTAAGTGGTGATTTCCATTAAAGTTACCTGGAAAAATTCAAACTAGTCAGGGACAATGGCACCAATAACCAGGAAACAGTCCGGGGAAGGAAAAGCGTGGGCCAATGAAAAGGACAAAATATCAAACAGCAAAGGAAGGCAAAACGTGGGCAGATGCAGTAAACACCAAGGTAGGGACACCAGGCACGATAAACAAGAAGATAATAATCAATGCCTCATTGAAGAAAATACTAACCAAAAAAATAGCAATGAAAGCACAGAAAGCAGCAAAGAAGACTCTCCCCACCTGAGAACATGCACTAATGCAAGTTCCAAAACCAGTGATACACATAGATAAAATTACTCCTCACGCCTGCCAACTACTCTAATTTTGATCACAGGGGTGCCTACTGAGGAAATCTGCACCGACATTCTGTGACCCCGGGATATATTCAATAATAAACTGATAAGGTTGCAACAATAAAGACCATCTTAACAATCTTGCATTTTCATGCTTGGCCTGAGATAAGAACACTAGGGGCTGGTGATCCGTCTGGACCACAAAAGTCCTACCATACAGATAGATTTGGAACTTTTTTATAGCCCAGATTAACGCTAAACATTCTTTTTCGCTTGTGGAATATCCTTGTTCCGCTTTGTTTAACTTGCGGCTTGCATAAGCGACTGGGTTCAGTTCCCCATTAGGGGAAGAGGACCTTTGCAACAGAGCCGCCCCCAGGCCTACATTACTTGCATCTGTTCTCACCACAATTTCCTGAGTCAAATCAGGCAATTTGAGAATAGGCTTGCTAGTGAGTTTTTCCTTTAACTCTTGAAATGCCAATTCACATTGCGCGGACCAAACAATTTTATCTGGATTTCCCTTGCGAGTCAGATCAGTCAGAGGAGCACATATAGAGTTAAAATGTTTGATATATTTTTGGTAAAACCCACATAACGACACGAATGATCGCACGTCTTTTTTTGTTTGTGGTCTAGGTGCTCTCTGCAGTTTTTCCAAGTTCTTGGGGTCAGGGGTCATCTTACCCTGATATACAGTATGTCCCAAGAACTCCAACTCTTTGCATCCAATACAACATTTTGTTGGTCTAGCAGTTAAGTTTGCTTCTCTGAGCCTATCAAATAACATTTTCAGAGAGTTAATGTGTTCTTCAAATGTCTCTGTGGCGACAAGAATATCATCCATGAAATTTGTGATACATGGATTATTCAAGGGATCCAACAATTTGCGCATCATCCTAAAAAATACACTCGGAGCATTTTTCAATCCGAATGGTAGCATGTTGAATTCATAATGTCCTTCCGAGGTGCTAAAAGCTAAATAAGGTCTAACTTCAGGCTTCACTGGAATCTGGTAATAGCCTTTGCTAAGATCCACCTTCGAAAAGTATTTTGCCTTGTTCAATCTGGCAAATAACTGTTTTGTGTCTGGTAATGGATCCACTTGTCCTTCTGTGACAGCATTCAGTTTCCTGTAATCTATGCACAGTCTATGTTCCCCAGACGGTTTTCTCAACAAAACTACACTGGAGCTAAAAGAAGATTCACTGTTTGAAATAATCCCTTCTTTCAACAAATAATCTATTTCCTCTTTCAATGCCTTCTCCTTCGCGAACGGAACAGAATAGGCTCTCATACAGATTGGGTTTGAGTCTACCAGCTTCATGTCATACTGTAGCAAATTTGTATGTCCTGGTTTATCTGTTAATACATCTGTATGTTCCTCCAGAACCTGTTGAACTCTCTCCCTCTGATTTTTAGTCAGATGCTTACTGACTTTTACCTGTGCGGCTGTCTCACAGGGATGTAATGGGTATTCATGTGAGGTGAGTTGTTCTTTTTTCATTTTAGTTGCGATAGCCAAGGTCAGTAAGGGGGTGCTTTCCTGGAGTGGTCTGTCCAGATACTTCTTTAAAAGGTTTACATGATATACCTTCTCCTTCCCCTTTTTGTCAATTTTATAGTTTGTTCTAGACACCTTCTCTAGAACCGTATATGGACCTTGCCATCCAATTTGTAACTTATTCTGGCTGCCAGGTAGTAGAAGAAGCACCTTCTCTCCCACAGCTAATTCTCTGTCCTTTGCTTTCCTATTAAAATACGCTGCATGTTTCTTCCTGGCTTGTCTCAAATTATCATTTGCCAGTTTCCATCCAGCTTTCAGACGAGTGGTAAGCTCGTTCACATATTGATATGATGAGGTAACAGTCTCTTCTGCTTTCTCATCTGTCCAGGTCCTTAATAAAGCTTCTAATGGACCTTTTATTGGCCTGCCAAATAGCAGGGTTGCGGGAGCCATCCCGGTTGAACTATGTGGTACCTCCCGATACGCAAACAACGCGGCGGGCAGAAATTGATCCCACATATCAGGTTTTTTTATGTGCCAGCTTCCTCAGGATAGAAATGAGAGTCCCATTGAACCTCTCTACCTGGCCGTTCCCTTGTGGATGGTACGGACTACAATGAAAGTGTCTGGCTTGAAATAGCTTAAAAACTTCTTCCGTTAGTTTCCCCTTGAACTGTGAGCCATTATCAGTCAAGATTTGATGCGGGAATCCTAATCGGGTGAATATTGTAAGTAGTGCCTCTGCTACATGTTTCGATTCAATTGATGGCAGGGCTACCGCCTCTCCCCACATAGAACAAGTGTCCACCAGAGTAAGGATGTAACTGTTCCTCCTCTTGGTCCGAGTGAGAGGTCCCACAATATCCACTGCAACCCTCTCAAAAGGTGTTCCCACTATGGGCATTTCCCCTAGAGTTGCAGGAGCAGTCCAGTGCTTTGGAGCTACCCTTTGACATTCTGGACAGGATTTGACATATCTTTTTATATCCTCCGTTATCCCTGGTCAGAAGTAATGACAAGCTATACGCTGTCCTGTGGCGCTGATCTCCATGTGACCACTAAAGGGAATCGCATGCCCTAGTTCCATCACTTTATCCCTATATGAAGTGGGAAGAACCAGCTGGTTGTGACCATTTGTTCCAGTTCCGGCCTTCCTGTATATCAATTTGTTTTTCATAAAGTACTCTCCCTTGCTTGGAGGTGTGTGGCATTTGGGCAATTTCTTAAAACATAGCTTGAGTGTCCTATCCTCAGCCTGTGCCTTCCTCATCTCTTCTGGATGAGCATTTATAGGTTCACCTTCTTCCTCCTTTTTCTGTGACCTGGATTAGGATTAACCTTTAATCTTTGTTTCCCCGATTTCATTGCAGCAATGTTTGAAGGTTTCCTTTTACAAAATTCGGTGTCATGGTTGTCTTTCTTACACCATTTGCATCATCTCTTTCCTTGGTTAAACGGTTTTCTTTCATTATATTTTTGATCATTGAACTGTGAGTTTCTATCACGATAATCATTTAGTGGCCTATCAAAGTTTGTCCTGCCTTTATTACCTTGTTCTCTGGTATCAAATTTACTAAATTGCTGTGGAGCTTTAAAATTTTCTATGTGCTTCTTTTTAGTGCCACTTACCTCTGCCTGGGCTGCCTGATACCTCTCAGCGACATTTAAAACCTCCCCCAACCTCTCTGCACCTTGTTCCATGAGAAATTTTCTCAGGTTTGGAGCCATGGACTCTCTTAATTGCTCTATCATGATCATCTCTTTGAGATCTTGGGTCTTCCCCAGAGCAGTCCATTTCTCCAAATAGGTTTCCAGTCTGGCAGAGAATTGGTGGTATGTCTCCCCAGACAACAGTTTGGCATTTCTAAACTTCTTACGATAAAATTAACCATTCTTTTCATACCTCAATAACAAAGCCTGCTTTAGCATGTCATAATTGTCTTGGTCGTCTCTATGCATCTTAGCAAAAACTTCATAAGAAGTACCTCTAAGCCCTTGGGATAACTTAAGACTCCACCTCTCTCTCTCTAACCCATACGTAGTAGCTAATAGTTCGAATCTACTGAGGTACCCCTCGATGTCATCGTCTTTCTCAACAAAATGGTCTAAATGAAACCCCATAGCTGAGGTTGAGGCTCCCTGACTAGGCGTAGCATCTGAGGCAAAAGGGCTGGCACCATTTTCCGGAGCATGGCCTTGTAATTCCAGCTCCCTTAGTCGTAATTCGTGCTCTCTTTGCAATCTTCTATCTTCTGCTTCCCTTTCGGCAGTCAATCTCTTTTCTTCTGCCTCCCTTTCGGCAGTCAATCTCTTTTCTTCTGCTTCCCTTTCGGCAGTCAATCTCTTATCTTCTGCCTCCCTTTGCTGTGGTTTTTCTTCTGCCTCTAATTGGAGCCTTTTATTCTCCCTATCTGCCTCCAATGGCTTAGCCTCTTTGTCAGCCTCAATCTGCAGCCTCTTAAGTTCTTTATCAGCTTCAATTTGTAACCTCTTCTCTTCAGCTAACCTCCTATCTTCCCTTTCAATATACTTGTCACATTCTGAAGTTACATACTGAATTAAAACTTGACCCTCCATGTTCATCTCCTTCGCCGTCAGCACAGCAGCCGATCTAAATTTTGCTAGATCTGACATACTCTAACACAAAAATTAACAATGACTAAGGTAAATTCCAAGTATATAATTACTAAGGTAATATATTAATTAATTAATTAATTACCACTGGCTGTGAAGATTCATCAACTTTTATTTTCCACTTTTTATTTTAAGGGACACTTTTAAATTTATTCCCTTATGCCCCCACTAGTTTAATTCCCAGACCAGGAGACCCTAATATCTTTGATAAACTTAATCCCGGGACAAGACCCCAATATTTGTAGTGGTTTTTGATGTTATTGTATGGTTGTTATGTTACCTAGTGTACTGGATGAGGTCAGCTGTGAAGGCTCCTGAGATAAAAGTTTATGTGAGTTACAGAAGGCCTTTCTGCTACCACTTACGACCTCAAACAGACCTATTCTACTATAATGAATGTTAGCTACGTTAAAAGTCTAGGGTACTGAAATGTAATGTGTAGGTAATAAAATACACAGACACACACATGTAAATAATAAGTCTAATAATATTAATAATAAACTCTATGATACACTGAACTAACACTGGCTGTTAAAGTTTAAGTTTGAAAATCTTTTAAATTTATTAGTCCTGAACCAATTGTTTCTTTTGGTCAGAACATATGAAATAATATGTATTTATCAATGAAATGCATATATATATTGCATAATCAAATGTAATTTTTGTACATAGGTATATTATTACAATAGTTAATATTAATATCTACAATGTCTTGGGAAAACTAGCACTGGATGTTTAGTTGGGGTGGCGTCATCATGCCCAATCTATGGTTACAAGGTTTATTGTCCTTGACATATGGACTGATGTTAATGTTTATATAACAAGATTTATTTCTTTATTGATGGTGGAAATAGTTTATGAATCTCCAGCAGGCCAGGTTTGCACTTATCTGGCCTGTGACGATGTAGTACAGAATTCTTGTGGCCCACTCCTCTCAGTAGCTGGAGTAAAATGTTAGGCTGCACAGACACCCGCTTTTGTACTTCTACAAAAGCATCTGGCACAATCGTAGTGCCAGATCAGAAACTCTGAAACAAAATGTGTGCCATATGTCAACACTCTATTTACTGCGCCACTCTTACACACAACACCACAAAACATCATTACAAAGATTGGGTCAGATCTCTCTGACCAACTTAGCACATCTCACCCACTTGTTATCAAATAGTACCAGTTTCCCAAGACTGCATTGCATCCGAAATATGTTCAATAGTTTCCTCTTCCATTCAATACGGTGGGTGATATGTTCCCACTGATCTCAATTATAGATCCTCCTTCCATAGTCTTAGATAGGTTTTCATATATTATTAGTTTGTCTCTAGGCCCTGGACTGCTGCTGGGGACCTAGAGCAAGCACTCACTTGTCGTAATCATTTTTCATGATATGGCAGTATCAATCACTCAAAATATTAAAATAAACAAGATAAATGCTTTTCTTCCTTACCACAATTCAGAATTGAGAACACAGTTACTTAGTACTAGCAAAACTCAGCTGAGCTGCTGGCTAGATTACGGCGTTCCACTGATTTTTATTTAGTATTTCCTGTAAATCACCTCTAGCAGTCAAGAACTGTGTTAATGGACAGTCTTCTATCAAATGGCACAAGCGTGCGTCTCTCATTCAATATTATAAATGCTTTTGTCCAATCAGCGGACTTCCCCTCTAACTTTTTCAAATATTCAAACTAAAAGTCAAATTTCAGTCCAGTCTCAGTCTAGTATGTAGTATTGTTCCCAAAATTACACTTGTTTTTTGGACTAACTACATGAAAAAACTACACAAACCTGCCCCACTAAGTTATTTTTAGCTACAATCCTCCGACTTTGCCCCTCGTTCATCTGCAGTTTGATTTTTGCATTGTTAGTCTCAAGGACGCCAAAATGTAACTTTAGTGAAAATATGCACAAAAAACTGTTCGCTAGTCTGATTGGAACAATACGGTCTTTCGTCAATATCTTCCGTGTTATCTGTCCGTCTGTGAAATTAAAAGCATATTATTTCTCTGCTCAAGATGGGCTATCTAACTAGCTAGGTTTTATTTTCATAACTTTATTATTAAAGAAAACCCTACTTTTCTCAAGGTTAGTTTTTGAAATTTGTTTTTGAACCTTCGTCCACGGCGTTTGCCGCTGTATTCAAACAAAACAACTAATTACGGTAAAACGTCTAAGATACGACTGTTTCTAACAAGAGCTAAGGTCGTTTTTCTACCAATTCCTTACATTGTGTCAACTAGTGGCGTGATTTTTTCCTTTAAACTACAAATTGCGTCTTTTTGCCTTTTTAGATTCAAACACGTGTTCAGACCGTCACAATTTTTTTCTTTTATCTCCGTTTCCCTCCCGTCTAAAAGGGTAAACCGTTTAGTCTGCATGTTCCAACTAGTTAGTTTCAATGGCGGTAGAAAGCGCTGGCGTAGGCGAGAATGTATCCTCGTATCTTACGTATAATTTTATCCCTACATGTTATCTTACCCGTTATCTTTATAATTGGAGATATTTTAACGTTGTATCACGGTAATTTCACCACAAAGACTCAAGACATAAAGCAACACATGCAGTTTCCAAAAATAAAGATGAGCATGTAGTAAACATATGTCGTTTAAAGTTAACGCAAGTAGCTGGTGAGGCTGTCAAGATCAAGGCACTAGATGAAGACAAAATTATAACCATCCTTGAACCTGTGTTAGGCAAAAAAGCAATAGCCAAAATTTTAAAAACCCATTTTGGCATAACCATTACCCTAAACCAGAGTGACAGAGTTAAAAAGATGTTAGAGGAACTAAAAGTAGAAGCCAAAACAGTGACTCTTGCACACGACATAAAAGTGAAGATAGAGATAGCAAAAGAGACAAGTAGATGTGTGCTAAAGGAGATAAACAGTACCCTGTCAAGCGAGGAAGTTAGGAACAACCTCGCAAAACAGAACCCAGACATAAAGCTGGTACACGTAGACAGAACAGTGGTGAAAGGAAGCATTATAACCCCAGTGGTTGTAATAACAACAGAAGGGAGGGAAACCCCTAAAACACTACTATTTGGGAAAACCAAAAAGAATACAGAAGCTTACATTCCGCCTGTGCTACAATGCTCCAACTGTTTGAAATTCGGCCACGGAAGGAACCACTGTAAGGGTAAAACAGTTTGTAGATACTGCTCCAGTAATCACCCCTCTACACAGTGTGCAAAGGCAGATACCGATTACAACAAGGCGAATGGGAACAGAAAGTGTATCAATTGTAAAGAGAACCACAGTGCCAGGTTTCATGGCTGTCCAGTGTACCAGCAAACAAAACAAGCACTAAAAGAATCCATCTTAACAAGAAAACCATTTAAAACAGTAATTAAAGAAATAAAAGAAAACACAAAAAACACAAACTGTAAAGTTGCAGAAGAAATCAAGTCTGTAAAAGAAGAAATTAAAACGCAGCTGTCAAAAGAAAAAGATCAGAAAGTAACTAACAAAACAAAAGAAAATAGCCAGCCAGACAGTTCAGCTACAACATTGGAAAATGTGAATGCGCAGAAAAGTGCAGAGGCATTGCTTCAAGAAGTGAAAGCCATACAGCACCAAATTTCCCAGGATGTAGCTAAACTGACTGTACCGAAAGAAGAAAATGAAATAATACTAGTCAAAATGTCTGAACTAAAAAAGGAAAATGAAATAATACTAAAAAGAATGGAAAGTGAAAGACAGGAGATTAACATAGGGAAAGAAGTGAATGTAGTATTGGATGAAAATAGGAAAGTGGTCAAAAAGAACATAATGCAACAGGAAAACAAAAGCAACTTAGAAGAAACTATCAAAGAACAAGTTGAGGTACTTTTACCAATTCTTAGTGGAAAAAATTAGGTACAAAATGACAAGTCTGTATGAGGAATTTCTTGAAAACATGGTTGATAATGGGCCCACGAGCACAGGAAATACAGAATATGAGCAAATTTGATAGTTTAACCAAAATAAAAGGGATACTAGATGATGTTAAAGTTCAACGGATTTAGAATTATACAGTGGAATTGTAGGGGTATCAAAACGAATTTTGCACCCCTTTGTGCACTACCTTGTATGAGGCCTCCTGGTAGAAATCATGGATGATTTTAATGGATTTCTCTGGGGTTACATAATGTCTCAGAATTTTCCATATCACAGTACCGTCTATACTATCGAAGCCCTTTCGACGTCCACACAATTTATATATAAGGGGGTTGATAATGTTGATATTTAGTTGGATATAATATATGTTGATAAAGTACACCAGAACACTCCTAGGCGGGAAGACAGGCGTCTATCATCATCAGTTGACAAGATCCCTATGGTGTTGCCTGCCCCACTGTAGTGTATGGAATGTCAACTTGACCTACGCAGTGTTGTGTAGACATGGATGGAGTGTATAATGTGCGAATGATGATAAGGGTTCGTGTTGTTGACAAATGTTCTCTTCTCACACTCATGTATGACCGGAAGTCATCGACACCAACGACTGTGTACCTTTTCTAAAGTTTAATTGGACGTACACACTCGACAGCACAGATAGTGACAAATCACAGGTTGCCATAATACATCATAGTACAGTGGACAAATGGTCTTGCAATGTTACATGGGCACTCATGTAGAATAATGGTATAATGGACTGTCAATAGCCAAGCACTCAGTATCGCCCATACATATATCATCTGACGTCACTGACTGAGCACGTCAGCTTGTAAACAATATTTCAGATGACTTCTAAACCTAATCTCGTTTAGCAACGATTCTTCAACATAATGTTCAGCACATATTTTTCCATATAATAATATTGAACCGCTAACAATGGGTTCTCATGTGTAGCAGTGATCTCTGGACTGATCAAGCGATAATACGGGCATCCCTTTTCTCTTCTTGAAAGTCCTACATGTTTTGGTTCCAAGATGGCTCCACTCGTGAACTGTCACTCACGTTTGAATACAGATAATGAATCTGTTCTAAAGTTAGTCATTCATACAACATTTCGTTGCTCTGTAGATTTGGTCATGAACAATAGACTGCATTCTACAGAATATAGTGCTGCTAGGAATCGAAGTCGTTTTTCATCGAGTCAAATATATTCTCTTAAACATTCAAATCGTAATTATCGACAATGGTGGCTTCGATCGAGAGTTCATAAGAGTATCTTTGATTACCTTGGTAGAGGGAATATGAAACTGCCATTCCTTGGCAAGATGAATAAACACTGGGGTAAAGCATACACGATAGGTCTAGACGACTATCACTTTCCCCAAAACCACTGAGATCACTTTTTCAAGGCATCAAGCCGACATAGCAAAACACACACATTCCCTATCAGGACGAAGCCAAATCACCCCTCAAGCGACACATCCGCCGAATAGCCTTTGACCTCTCTAGAGACAACAGAACATATAGTTCGACTTAGATATGTAAAGATATACAGATATAAGACAGACTTGTCCTACTCAGACAAACAATACACATAAATTCAGGCCATAGATATTCTGAAGCAAGAACAATCTATTATTACCCAAACAACGAATAAATCGCAGTAAAAATGTATTTATCCGCGGAGTTCAAGGGAAGTAACTCAATAATGACTTTCCCTTAAGCACTAAAAAATTACCTATGTATAATATTGTAAGATATCAAAGACTGCACGTAACAGTCTTACCACACCTCCCGGGAAAAAAAAAATGGAACATTTTTTTTTTTTTTGAAATACATCTAGGAGCAACGTACAATAGGCTCACAACGCATGAATAATGCGCAGATGAAAATATCAGGAATACCTATAACGCCTAATATGAGGCTAAGTCGACTTATGGAGCGACTGGTGAGAATGTGTCTCATAAACTGAGAGAAATTATTTCTCTACAAGTATATTTTTTTCCAGGAAGGTGTCATCAAAGTATAATACAATTCTGGCAATTACACAATGCCTAAAAAATTCATATCATCACTACGTATTAGATATCTTAAATTTATGATTTATGAAGTAAAAATCATCAAAGCACAGCGGTGAATAAACATACATGAACCGCTATGTAGTGATACAATCATTATATTATTAAATTACAAATGTGTATCTATCATGATATAGAAAAGGAACTACTATAGAACTAGACATATCAAGAAGTCTAAGCCCTAATAGTTATGTGGAATCATGTGGGCATCTTGACAGAATGTCTGCCATCACATTATCTGATCCCCGAATAGCTCGCACAGAGAAATGAAAAGGTTGAAGAGCAATTGCATATCGAGTAGACCTCGAGCTCTTCAAATTCTTACTCTGTATAGCAGTAAGAGCTTTTTGGTCTGTTTCTACTATGAAATGTGCGCCTAGAAGGAATCTCTGTAGTTTGAGGATCGACCAAACCATAGCTAATAGCTCACGGTCTAAAACCGAATAATTCCTTTCTGCCGCATTAAGTTTTCTGGAAATATACATTACAGGATGCAGAGTTCCAGAGTACTCTTGCATTAGTGCCGCTCCAATCCCAGTGGATGAAGCGTCACTACGAAGAACGAATGTCTTATCTTTAGTGGGTAGCACTAAAATAGGTGGTGTTGAAAACAGTGTTTTAATCTTATCCAGAGAGCATTGGCATTCCTGAGACCAGTGGACCACATTAGGCGAACCTTTCTTTAGAAGTGTTGAGAGAGGTGCCATGATAGAGGATAGATTCTGAATGAATCTGCCATAAAATTGAATAAGACCTAACAGACTTCTCACCTGTTTTTTAGTCTTAGGGATTGAGATGTTAAGTATCTTACTAGTATTATGGTCCTCTGTCTTTAGGAAACCATGACCAACTCGGTGGCCTAGGAAAGAAATTTCGCTAAAACCAATATAGGCTTTAGAGGGTTTCGCTGTCAGGTTGTGCTCACGCAAAGTAGACAGCAATTCATCTAACCCTGAATAGTGATCTTCCCAAGTATCGCTGAAAAGACAGATGTCGTCTAGATATGCAATGACATCTGACCGATAAGATAGGATTCGGCGCATCATGCGTACGAACGTAGCTGGTGCGTTCATAAGACCGAAAGGCATAAAATTCCATTGGAACAAACCTCTAGGTGTTGAAAAAGCCGTGAGAGGTTTGGCGCGTTCAGATAAAGGAACTTGCCAATATCCCTTAGACAAATCAAGTTTAGTGAAAAAATGAGATTTGGAGAGTCGAGTAAGTAGCTCTTCCAGTAAAGGCATAGGTTCGGCATCGAACTTCGTTACTTGATTCAATTTTCGATAGTCAACGCAAAGACGTATGTTATTGTCTTTTTTACGCACAATAACCATCGGCGAAGAATACGCAGAGGTGGATGGATCGATTATTTTCAAATCTATCATCACATCCAACTCTTTCTCGACCTGTGCTTGGAAATGTATAGGTATAGGATAAGGTCTAACCCTAATAGGAGTATGGTCAGTTAGCACAATGTCATGTTGAATGACATTAGTTTGTCCAGGGATGTCAGTGAGTACATCCTGAAATGTTTGCAACATAGTTGAAACTTGTCGCTGTTCTCCTAGAGACAAATCAGGAGAGACAGTAACGTTCTTCCATGATTCACTGGAATGAAGTGGGATCATTGGAAGAGGAAGATTTACATCTGAAAAACTTGTTTCCTCATCCTGTATCACGGACAGTGATGAGTAATGACCATGTGGTACTGGAGAATTGTCCGTTGCTTGGAAAATGGGTTGCAAATAATCCGGACGTTCATGGAATTCAGTAAGCATATTGATGTGGAAGGTTTTATGCTTCCCATCAATATCGACAATATAGTCGACATCGGAAATTTTCGATATTATATCGTACGGACCTTTCCAAGAAATAAGTAATCTGTTTTCCCTACAAGGTAGTAATACAAATGCTTTGTCACCAGGACAAAGTTGTCGTAAGCATCTCTTCTTATTGGCAAATTGCCTTGCCTTCTGTTTCGCAAATTCAGAAGAAGAAGTTGCTAATTTGCATGCTTCGATAATCTTTTGTCTCAACGCGATGACATATTCGTAGGATGACTTTGTGTCATCGTCAATATTGTCAGATGTTATGAGATCGTGAAGCAACGACATAGGGCCACGCGGACGCGCGCCAAAGACGAGTTCAAAGGGAGAAAATCCCGTATGTTCATTGGGTACCTCTCTGTAAGCGAAGAGGGCCGCAGGTAAAACTCTGTCCCAGTCTTGAGGATGATCCTCAGTTATCTTCCCCAGTAAGTTTTTAAGTGTTCTATTAAGGCGTTCGACCATACCATTAGACATTGGATGGTAGATACTACTTAAAGATCTATCTATCTGCAGGGTAGACATTACTTGAGACATGGTATCTGATATTAGTTGGGTGCCATGGTCTGACAATATCTCTCCGGGGAACCCCAGACGAGAAAATATAAGCCAAAGAGCATCTGCAATATCAGCAGTAGTAATGCTCTTCAGAGGAATAGCCTCTGGCCAACGTGTGCACATATCAACACACGTCAAGATAAACTGATGTCCTCTGGCAGACTTGATCTTAAATGGACCAATAATGTCTATGGCCATTTTTTGAAACGGCCGAATAGGAATGTCCGCCGCCTGAATGGGTGCAGCATGCCGTGGACCTTTGGATTTAACTTCCTGACATACTTTACAAGATTGACAATAAATCCGTATGTCCTTGTTTACCAATGGCCAAAAGAAAGCCGCAAGGACTCTTGACTTAGTACGGGAAAAACCCATGTGTCCAGCACACTGAGAGTCGTGAGCGTGCTGCAAAATTTTAACTCTCAAATTCTTGGGAACCAGGATTTGAGAATGACTTGACGTAATGGAGTCTTGAACCATACGTACAAGTACGCCATTCTTCTTTGTAATCCACGATTTACGACTTGTGTCCTTATTCGGATCACCTTTAGTTGCAAGAATGAAGAATTTCTTCAGAGTGGGATCATCTTCTTGCTGTTTTATAAACGAGTCACGAGAAATTACCAAGGGATTATCTTGGTTATGCACTTCATTATCTTCAGTAGATGAAGTTTGAGGCACATTAAGAGCCTGAGCTCTAGTGACTACAGCGTTAGCAATCTGCATGTTTTGCCTTTCCCAAGTGGAAATTTGTTGCGGAGTACATTCCTTGACTCCATGAATGCGACCGATGATGAGGTCAGCGATCGGATTCGGAAGAAGACATGCGTGTACATCTCCTGTAAAGAAAGGAGTAGCAATCCTAATGATAGCGGTAGAGTATTTCTCTACTGTGCCGCCAAATGTTACACATTTGACTACTTGTCCAGTGGCACGGGAAGGATCTACGAGTGACTGCCTAACACCAATTGTGGTGCATCCAGAATCAAATAGCACAGAGACTGGATTGTTATTCACTAAACCCTTATGTAAGACAAGAGACCCTCTTCCATCATGCGCGACTGATGCTGGAAGAGCAGGAAGAGGATGGCCACAGCTTAAAGTAGTCACTGTGGTTGGCTCAAATAACGTTTTGCATTGGGGGCACTGAGATGCTCTCCCAAAATCAAAAGCGGCACATGCCATATTACTAGCATCATTATTATCTTTACTCTGTTTATAGGCTTCATGGGACTCTTGTTGTGCAGAGTTTGCCTGAAAATGTGGTTTATGTCTTTTGTATTGAGATCTACCTCGGTTATTATCACCTCTGTAGTTATTGTTACCTCCTCTATTGTAACCCCTATTTGGGTTTGAGTCATAGTACCCTTGGTTACCATTATCATATTCATTATAATGAGTATCTCTGTAATTATGATCTTGTTGACTCCAAGACGGATAACCCTGATAGTTTCTATAATTACTTCCTCTACGGAAATTCCTATAATTATGACCACCCCTGTGTCGAGAGCTATCAGGTCGTCTCCAGTTCTTTGAAGAAGAACCCTGAAATGATTGGTTACCTTGGTTTTGATAACTATTATGGTTACCTTTTTTTTCAAATCTGTTTTGAGGTCCCTGAAATCTGTGTGAATAATTGGGATTGTATGGTGTTGCTGAAGCAACTGGCATACTCTCCTTAATCTTAGTGTTGCCAAAAGTCACGTCGGGGTGTGCAGTGACATATTGGGAACAATATTCTTCCATTTCTTTTAGAGATTTAGGTTTACGCTCATGTATAAATTCAAGGAAAGGTTTGTTCACACATGACATAATCTTATCTCTGAGCAACAAATCCATAAGTCCTCATACGTTTTTTCTGTTTTGGAAAGCTCAATCCAACGATCAACTGTGAGACGTGCCTTTGCAGTGAATTCTGAGAATTCTACCCCCGTCTCAGGTACCATCGTCTTAAATAAAAGGCGATAGCCTTCCTCACTTAGCTGATATTTTTTTTATCAAAGCCGCCCTAATGACATCATAATTATCCTTATCTGCTTCTCCTACAAGGCATAATCTAGTCAAAGATTCACCTTTCAAGTTTTCTGATAATTGATTAGCGTATTGTGATTTATCCACATTATGTGTACGACAAGAACGTTCAAATCTATCCAGCCAGAATGTAATATCGTCACTGGACTGATTGAACGGTGGAACCTTAACCTTGTAAGTAGAAGGTTTACCATTACCACTAGATGCCTGATTAACATTACTCATACTTGTCAATCTCAATTTCTCCAACTCAAATTCATGTTCTCTTATTGCTTTTTTCTCTTCAGCATCTAATCTTTTTTGTTCAGCCTCCCTGTCTAATCTTTTTTGTTCAGCCGCAGCTTCTCTTTCCAATTTTTTTTGTTCAGCTTCACTGTCTAATCTTTTTTGTTCAGCCGCAGCTTCTCTTTCCAATTTTTTTTGTTCAGCTTCCCTGTCTAATCTTTTTTGTTCAGCTTCACTGTCTAATCTTTTTTGTTCAGCTTCACTGTCTAATCTTTTTTGTTCAGCCGCAGCTTCTCTTTCCAATTTTTTTTGTTCAGCTTCAAATCTCCTTTCCTCTACCTGCATCTGCAATTTCTTTTGTTCAGCAGCAGCCTCAGCTTCTTTTTCTAATCTTTTCTCTTCCGCCATAGCTTTTCTTTCTTCTGCAGCTAATCTTTTCTCTTCTGCAGCTAATGCTTTGTCATATTGAGCAACTGCCCATTGTTCTAATTGTTGACCAGTCTTATCAAGAGCTTTCCCTTGAGTAATGAAATAATCTAGAGTAGACATGATGCCTAACAATAATACTAATCACCTGAATCAATAATAATACCCCAAGTTCTCAATGACCTGATTAATCAGTATACTATCCCAATATCTGTGGGTCACAAGCCTTTAATAAGGTCTTGTATAATAGTAATAATAATCAGGTACTGGTCTATACCATAATCCAAGTGCAGTGCACAGGCAATTGTGTCTTATGAAATATACCCATATAAAACATATGTCAACCAACAGAATACATAAAGTACAAATAGGACTGACAATACAAGAACGTTTGCAGAAATCAAAATAAATCAAATAGGGAAATCAATGAAGATAATCACTGAATCTGCAAAGAATAACAACACAAATGACGTCACAATATATGAATATAAATTATGAATAGAACTGAAAGATAGAAAAGGTTAGACCAACAAATTACAAACAAATCAAAACAAAACTAAAGAACAAAGAAATATTACAAAAATAACAATAATTACAGACTTCACAGCTAACACAAAAGCAACAGTTGTCGCAGCAAATTTTCAATCAAGAAAATTGCACCTATAGAAAACGCCCACAACGGACCCTCTATGACGTGGGATACTCTGTTGTGAGGACGCCGCCCAACCTTAAACACAACCCGCTGACATAGAAACTAACATACTATACAAACAAATAACATGTAAACATAAATATATATAAATTATGTGTATGATAGTATGTGTTGCAAAATAGGCTCAGTCTTACAGTAATGGCAAAGTTATTTTTCATGAAAACAAACAAACTGCCACTTTATTCAATTAAACATTCTGGCCTTAAATATTAAAGTTCATATATGGCAAACAAGAAGATCCATCGATGAAACCAGGACTTCTTAGTTCACAAATACTGTCTTTCTGTTAACACTGACAAGAATTGATCCAACTGTTCTGTGAAACTCTATAATGTCTAATGTAAAAAATGTCAACAACGCTGACCTACATACTGCATTCACTTGACAGGTCACGTGACGAAGCGTTGACAAAGAGCAAACCAATACTGCAAGTGTGTCGTATCAGCCACAGGAAACGGTCTGGTATCGGTAATCTGTTGACTTCTGAATTTCTGCGAGGTCAAACCCAGAAAGCTGGTCCACCAGTTGATAAAGTTGATATTTAGTTGGATATAATATATGTTGATAAAGTACACCAGAACACTCCTAGGCGGGAAGACAGGCGTCTATCATCATCAGTTGACAAGATCCCTATGGTGTTGCCTGCCCCACTGTAGTGTATGGAATGTCAACTTGACCTACGCAGTGTTGTGTAGACATGGATGGAGTGTATAATGTGCGAATGATGATAAGGGTTCGTGTTGTTGACAAATGTTCTCTTCTCACACTCATGTATGACCGGAAGTCATCGACACCAACGACTGTGTACCTTTTCTAAAGTTTAATTGGACGTACACACTCGACAGCACAGATAGTGACAAATCACAGGTTGCCATAATACATCATAGTACAGTGGACAAATGGTCTTGCAATGTTACATGGGCACTCATGTAGAATAATGGTATAATGGACTGTCAATAGCCAAGCACTCAGTATCGCCCATACATATATCATCTGACGTCACTGACTGAGCACGTCAGCTTGTAAACAATATTTCAGATGACTTCTAAACCTAATCTCGTTTAGCAACGATTCTTCAACATAATGTTCAGCACATATTTTTCCATATAATAATATTGAACCGCTAACAATGGGTTCTCATGTGTAGCAGTGATCTCTGGACTGATCAAGCGATAATACGGGCATCCCTTTTCTCTTCTTGAAAGTCCTACATGTTTTGGTTCCAAGATGGCTCCACTCGTGAACTGTCACTCACGTTTGAATACAGATAATGAATCTGTTCTAAAGTTAGTCATTCATACAACATTTCGTTGCTCTGTAGATTTGGTCATGAACAATAGACTGCATTCTACAGAATATAGTGCTGCTAGGAATCGAAGTCGTTTTTCATCGAGTCAAATATATTCTCTTAAACATTCAAATCGTAATTATCGACAATGGTGGCTTCGATCGAGAGTTCATAAGAGTATCTTTGATTACCTTGGTAGAGGGAATATGAAACTGCCATTCCTTGGCAAGATGAATAAACACTGGGGTAAAGCATACACGATAGGTCTAGACGACTATCACTTTCCCCAAAACCACTGAGATCACTTTTTCAAGGCATCAAGCCGACATAGCAAAACACACACATTCCCTATCAGGACGAAGCCAAATCACCACTCAAGCGACACATCCGCCGAATAGCCTTTGACCTCTCTAGAGACAACAGAACATATAGTTCGACTTAGATATGTAAAGATATACAGATATAAGACAGACTTGTCCTACTCAGACAAACAATACACATAAATTCAGGCCATAGATATTCTGAAGCAAGAACAATCTATTATTACCCAAACAACGAATAAATCGCAGTAAAATGTATTTATCCGCGGAGTTCAAGGGAAGTAACTCAATAATGACTTTCCCTTAAGCACTAAAAAATTACCTATGTATAATATTGTAAGATATCAAAGACTGCACGTAACAGGGGTCTACCGTTTGTTTGATTGTTCTATGACGATTCTGGTTGCTATCTGGTCTGTACATAATCTTCCTGCACGAAATCCTGCCTGTTCTTCTCTGAGTTTATCATCCACCGCTTTCTTAATATGGTCCAACAAAACTCCGGTCAAAATTGTTCAAGCCACGGCTAGCAGTGTTATACCTCTCCAGTTGCCACATACAGTCAAGTTTCTTTCCTTTGGCAGCTTGATAATGTGGCCTTCCTTCCAGCTCTTTATGATGACCTCTTTTCCCCAGATTTTCTTGAAGATCTGGTATATCAACTCTGTAGTGTACGATATATCTGCCTTCAGGGCTTCTGGTGGAATTCCATCTGGTCCTGCAGCCTTCCGATTTTCTAGCTGTTTTATTGTCCGAGAGATCTCTTGTTTAGTGGGTGGGTTCATGTTGCACTGTAGTAGCTCTTCTGCTGGTTTTATGATGGGCTGCTGTATTGGTTGGTTTCGGTTTAGGATTTCCTTAAAATATTCAGCTCATCTGGCCCTTTGTTTCTCTTCATTGCTAATGTTTTGTCCTTCTCTGCTCTTCACTGTTGTTTTGCTGTTTCTTAGATAAAATTCTAGTGATATTATATAATGTTTTGAAGTCTCATTTTTTGTCGTAATCTCGGCTTCTTCTGTTAGTTTTTCAATAAAATCTCTTTTATTTTCCCTGGCACCCTTTTCCACTTTCCTGTTCAGCTCCTAATATATTGTGAGCAGTTGTGTTTTCTGTTCTGCATCTTTACAGTTGTTTACTTGTTGTTTGATGTCTCTTCTTTCTCTTATGGTCCCATGTGTTTTCTGTGAGCCATTCCTTCTGATGTTTATTTATTTTGACAAGAACTTCTTCACATGTATTCCTGTATGCTTCCTGAATTGTGCACCAGTGAATATCTATACCTTCCTCTTCCAGGTTCTCCAGTGCTTCAAATCTATTTCTAAACTTCAGGTTGAACTGAACTCTTGTGTCTTTGTTCATAAGGTACTGGGAAAAATAGTTCCGGCTTGCTCTTTCTGCTCTGTCTTTGTGCGTCCTTAATTTTATCCTCAGTGATGCTAGGAGAAGTTGGTGGTCTGACGCTACGTCAGCTCCTCTCTTTAACATCTTGTTGGCAGCGTCTCCACTTTCTTTCTATGGTGAAGTGATCTATCTGATTTTGCGTGTGCCCATCTGGGGAGTTCCATGTGGTCTTGTTTATGTCTTTGTGTGGGAAGATAGTCCCTCCGATGACCAGGTCATTCAAATCACAAAAGTTTACAAAGAGTTCTCCATTTTCTCCATTTTCATTTCTGTTTTTTTTTATCTCTCCTGTGTGTTTTCTCCAATGTTCCTTGGAGTTCATCGTATAAATCTTGCATCGTATCTTCATCTGCATTGTTTGTAGGGGTATAATATTGAATAATGGTGATTTTTCTTCCTTTTTCCTGGAATCTTGCCGTTATTATCCTGGGTGGTATTGATTTCCATTCTATTAGTGATTTTGTGGCTTCCTGGGACATCATAATAGCAAGCCCTTCTGTGTGTGTGGTCTTCATCCTTGTGTCCTGAATATATGACATTTTCTCCAGTATTGGTTATAAATTCACCAGTTCCATTTATTCTCGTTTCTGCTTTTCCTAAGAGTTTTATTCCATATCGTCTCATCTCTCCAGCTACCTGTGCTGTCCTTCCGGCCTCCTGCATTGTCCGTATGTTCCAGGTACCTATTCCAATTTCTGCCTTCGTCGTTAGAAGTGGTATCGGCAGCCTGACTTCCATTGACTGGCTTTCATCTGGTCTCTGCGTCATACGTCCCTCTTGCGAGGGTTCTTCCTGACTGACTGTCTTACTTACTTAGTCGTTCCCCTTCTACCGTGAGGTGTGGAGGTTTGGAAGAGAGAGCGCCAGACTATCCTATCGGCTGTCTTCCTCCTGGCCTGGTTCCATTCTAGTCCTCGGTCCTTCAAAGATTGTCTATGTTGTCCTCCCAGAGGACTCTGTGTCGTCCTGGGGGTCTGGATCCCTGGCTGTTTGTTTTCCATGCTTGTCGTGGTAGCCGATCTTCTCCCATTCTGCAGGCATGGCCAGACCATCTTAGTTGGGACTGTTCTACTTGGGTCTGCAGGGAGTGGGATTTTAGGTCTTGACGTATCGTCTGGTTGCGGACCATGTCTCTTTTTGTTACTTCAACCACCTTCCTGAGATACCTCATTTCTGAGGTTTGGATCTGGCTTCTTTGGGTTGTAGTCATTGCCCATGACTCGCATCCATATGTCAAGACTGGGACATAGATGGAGCGGTTTACAGCCATCTTCGTTTTCTTACCAACCTCTCTCTTGCTGAGGAATCCTCGATTTATGGCCTGAAAAAGTCTCCCAGCTGCTGCTTTTCGAGTGGCCAACTCTTCTATGATGCCTCCCTTTCGGCCTATAATAGCTCCGAGGTATTTAAAGTGGTCGACCTGCTCCAGGACCTGTTCTCCCAGCTTAATCTGATGTCTTCTTTCTTCTCGTGATATCACCATGGATTTTGTTTTAGAGCTGCTTATGACCATCCCTCTCTTCTCCAGCTCTTCCTTCCAGACTTGCAGGTTGGATTGGAGATGTGCCTCTGATTTAGCAATCAGGGTAACATCATCAGCAAATGCCAGCTCTGAAATACAGACCTGTCTCATCTTCCAGTACCCCAATGAATACTTTCTTGTTCTCTCCTTACATGCCTTGATGACATCGTCCATGAGGAGTATAAAAAGATGAGGTGACAGGATATCACCTTGTCTTACACCAGTGGTGGTCCTGAACTCTTCTGACTTATGGTTTGCTGTCCTCACATAATTTCTGCAAGACTTGTAGAAGCTCTGTATAGCATGAATCGGAGGTGCTGGAATGTTCTTCCTTGCCAAACAGTCCCAAAGTTTGCTCCAGGGGACCCTGTCAAACGCCTTTTCCAGATCTATGAAACAAAGATGGATCTCACTCTAATACTCAAGGGCCTTTTCACTCAGCTGTCTGAGTGTGAAGATTAGGTCTTGAGTACTTCGGTTTGCTCGGAATCCGCACTTGACCTCATCCAATTGTGGCTCAGCTAGGCGTCTGAGTCTCTGCTCTAGGATTCTAGAGTAGATTTTACCAGGGACACTGAGAAGGGATATGCCTCTATGGTTTCCACATTGTCGATTGTCACCTTTGTTTAAAATTGGTGTTATGATGGCAATCTCCCAATCCTTTGGTATGGTCTTGTTGCAGCACACTGCCTGTAGGACCCTTAAGAGTAATAGGTCGCCTGATGCTCCCATGTACTTAATACTTTCTGGTGTTATACCATCATGCCCTGCTGCTTGGCCCATCTTAATTTTCTCCAGTACTGCCTTCAGTTCTTCCATCTTTATGTCATCTTCACCATCATTGGTTTTCTCTGCTGTGCTAGTGGTTATCATTTCTGATTCTTCACCATGCTCACCATCCAGGAGTTCTGAGAAATATTCATTCCATCTTTTCATTACTTTTTTTCGGGGCAGTAAGCAATTTGCCTTGCTTGTTCTTTATAAATTTGAGAGGGCATTGTTTTCCCTTCCTCATGTTCTTTAGGGTCTTATAGAACAATTTCTGGTTTTCTTGCGCATCTTTTTCTAGCTTTTCTCCAAATTCTTCCCAGGGCTTCTGTTTTGCTGCTAGCACCTTGTTCTTTGCTTCTGTTCTGAGTGTCACATATTCTCTATATCTCTCCATTTGTCCTGTTGTGTTGTTAGCTCCTAAGTATTGTTTCCATGCCATTTTCTTCTCTCTTATTTTCTCTTTGACTTCATCTGTCCACCAAGGTGTCCTCTTTCTCTTGTTCCCAAGTCGGACTTCACCACATTCGTCTGCAGCAGCTATCTTTATGATGTCCTTGAACTTAAGCCAGAGGGTTTCCAAGTCACCAGGTTCTTCTGTGTTGCTCACCGCTGCAGCAATAAGCCCCTGATATCTGGTCTTAATTTCTGGCTCATTTCTCCCGTTCGTTTACTTAGTTCCTTGCGTGATGTTGGGCAGTTCCTAGGCTGAGCACTCTTTCAGTTGTTCTTTTGATTGTAAGTAGGTAGTGATCACTTCCAATCTCTGGCCCCCTCCAGACTCTAGCATCCCGGACATATTTGAATGAGCTCCTCCTAACAATGGCATAGTCGATCACTGACTTCTCATTCTTTGTTGGTTCACATCTAGTGTATGCATGTATGCGCTTATGGGGGAACTTTGTGTTTGTAATGATCAGATTCTGCTCACTGCAGAATCTAAGGAGTCGTTTTCCATTGTCATCGAGAGTATCTTCTCCATATCTTCCGATAACTCCACCGCATCTAGCATAGTCATTTCCAACTCTGGCATTGAATTCTCCGAGCATGATAATTTCATCTAGGCAGTCATCCACTGTCCTTTGAAGCAGCTCGAAGAATTCCTCCATGACTTCTGCTCTCTCATCCTCATTTGGCTCATATACTATGACCAGGCTGACTATGGTTTCTCCTTCTTTTAGTTTTACAACCATAATGCGCTCCGAGACAAAGTTCCATCCCTTGATACTATCTTTTTGGTTTTTGGCCACAATGCAACCCACACCCCGTTTAGCTCTTTCAGATGTGGGTACACCACTGTAGACCAGCGTGTTTGTTACGGTATATGATATTAACGCCGTCTGCTAAAGGTTAGCAGACGTGCAATTGTAAAGGTTAAGACATTTAATATATTGCGATAGATGTTTCAATTATTGAACGCTCCATACACGATCGATTATGACGTGTCTAGCGTTGTTTGGGTCACAGTCGGTAACTAGGAGACGCTACCCTTTGTTACTTTGACCGTCAAGCTGAATCGCTGCGTTTTTCTAGCCTTCCAAATTAATGGCATGATATAGCCATTTATATGTGTATTTATGCAGGACCAGGGTCAGTCCTAGAACTCTACGAGAGAGGAAACTTATGGAGGTTAGTGATTAACTAAATCCTTGGAAGGAGAAAGATAATCGTCTACTTTATACGAAGTAATTAGACTCACAGTCTCACTGTCGGCAGGTAGCCATTCTATCTGCGCGTGCATATAGCTGTGATGTTCTGACGACAATTACTGCATTGTATCCTTAAACGGACATTGACACGTAAAACAGCAGTCTACGCTATTGATTGATTGATGCATGTACCTCATGTGTGAATTGAACTGTTTATGTATGTGTGTAATCCATATTAAATTGTGAAGGACTCGAACCGGAGGCATTATTCGTTGAATCACGTTACACCATTCAACCTTATGAATTACGTATTTTATGTCGAGTTGCTGAGTTAATAAGATGAACAGTTGTTTACATCTTGATGCCAAGTTCAGGCATTACGACAAACCGAAGGTGAGGTTCACCCCATTCGCGTAAGAACATTAGCACGATCAGAATTCAGGCAACACAACCAGTAACCACACACGAAAGTCCTTCAACAAAACTGGCGGCCGATTGCGGGGATCGACAGAAGAGAAAAAAATGTTTCTGTGTTCCACACGCCTCCACGATATTTACGTTTGAATGAAAATCACATGACCATTACGAAGCTGACGTGACGCCCGTGATCATGAATAGCAACATGACGTCACTGTTGCATTGTTGCCGTGAAGAAGACATCTTTTCAACGCCTTTCTAGTTCGCTTCAAATTTATCAAGATGCACAAGATGGACTACCGTTGCCTGCCCATCAGGAGCAGACAGTCAAGGGCACAGGCCTAGCCGTCGACGACAACGAGCATCAAGTGAAGCAGCAAATAAATATAAGTTTAGCTCAATAACTATTGTCGTTAACGTGACAGTGCTAACTGAGTCCATGCCTTCTGCCTACATAGGCATGTTTTTACCTATGTTTAATGTACTTTTTGTTGTTTTAAGGTGTTGTTAACTAGTGGGCGGTAGGGAGGATGAACCGAAATTAGATTCTGTGGCTCTCACGATGCCTGAATTGATTTCGGTCGTTTCTTAGGGCAGTTCAACGATCGCACTTTTTGGAAGCTCCATCGAAGATTCTGCCGAATGGACTGCCTGTCCAAATCTGCTGTCGTTTGACGATTGTGTTAGCTGTACCGTTCCGTAGATAACTGGCGTATTTTATTTGTACTAAGTTCACATTTTTATTCAGTTTTGTATCATGTTCGTTAACTATTTCGCCTAGTCTACTCTTACTATCAATTTATTTTATGATTGTTAAATGTTTGTCCGTTATGAGTCCTGTGATGTCATCATTTTTTGCATTCATTTTTTTTGTGTACTTTGAATATTAAGTTGACCTCAGGTCAGTCTTTGACCCTTCATTTGGCTTGTGACACTTCCGCTTGTTTTATTTAGTTCATAAATTCATTTTTAATTGTGAAAATGTCTTGTTTGCGTCTTAACATTGTTTGTACCCTTTAGTTGCATCATTGTTTTGTTTGTCCTCATGATATATATTAAATACTACATTAATAATATGATATTATATTCAATAATGCACTTGTAATTTAATTTAATTAATTTTTTTAAATATTTAAGGTTAATATGGGACATTGCATAATTATGCAGTGATAGTCCAAGAAAGTAGCACTACAATTTATAAGAGATGCCTAGGGCATAATAATATAATATATATATATTGACCAAATAAAATAATCTTATAGTCTACCTTTGAGGTAATAGAACCATTGTATATTATTTAATATACTTTTCTAGTACTAAGAGAGTGACTTAGTACATTGAACAATATAATTACTAGGAATCATACCCAACATTATTGGATATTAAGATTAATTTTGTGATGTAATTACATTATAGTTAACAGATATCATAACTATTTATGATATAGTTAGTACTTAGATACAATATTGTTACAAAATATTGTCTATTGGTTGAACTTAGACATAAGAGTTCAGTACTATTGTGATTATTTATATTGAATATTCCTAAGTTGAGTAAGTATAATAATTACTCTGAAGCTACTATTGACTATTTTAATCAGTAATTATCAATAATTACTTACCAGATAAAAGTCAAAATGCTTACTATAGACCATTTCGTTAAAATTGGTAAGGAATATGGTTATAAATCTCAAGAACTTCGTCAGTTTGCTGAGGCAGAACTGGAAAAACATAAAGCAGAAATGGAGGAACGTGAAAGAAAAGAAGCAGAGAAAAAGGCTGCATTAAAGAAAGAGGAGGAGGAACGTGAGATGAAGCAAATTGCCAAGGAAAATAGATTAAGAGAAATTGCTCAACAGGAAGAAGAGAATAAATTGAAACGAGAGGAAATTATTTTACAACAAGAAATGGAATTGGCGCGTATTAAATTGGAGACAGCAAGATTACAAGCACAAAGTGCTGATGCAAACCAGAATAATAACTCACAAAATGGATCGTCATCCAGCCAAACTAAACATTTCTACAACTTTAAATTACCCACTTTCAACTTAAACGTGGACGACCTTTCATCGTTCCTGTCACGTTTTGAACAGACTTGCAAAACAAATCATTTGCCTGAAGAGTCATGGGTACTCAAGTTAAAAGAATTCTTGGTTGGAGAACCATTGACGGCTTCTCAAAATGCTGACCCATCAATAGCAAATAACTACGGTGCTATTAAGTCCTTGCTTTTACGAAGGTTTCACCTGGACGAGGAACACTGTAGGTTGAAATTTAAGGGAATTTTACCTGAATCTCCAAAAGATTTTGCAGGATTCATTGCGAACATACGCAATACATTTAATAGATGGGTTGAACTGGCAGAAGTCAACAAATCGTACGACAAATTAGTTGATTTACTACTACGGGATAAGGTATTATCTTCGGTTAGCCAGCCATTCTTTGCATATTTGCAGGAGCGTAAACCAGGTACTATTGACGAGTTAGAAAAAATTTCTTTAAACTACTGTTCGGCACATCCGAATGCGAACATTTCTAACTCTTCATTAAGAGAACCTCTACCTGTGGCGTCTAATATGGCCTACAATCATAATAACAAACAAAGACATCACAGTGTAGACAGAAGTAGGTTCCAAAGAAATCACAATGTTAACTTTCAGAAGGGACATAATAATGATTTCAACAATAAAAATGAGTTCAACAGAAGTAGATCACGAGATAGAAATTATTCACCTCAAACAAACTACCACAATGGTCAACATAACACTAATTATAATCGATCACATACTCCCAATAATAACAATAACTGGAATGGTAATAATTATGGCTCGAGACATCGAGATAATAGTTACTATAGAGGACGACGAGATAATTCTAACAATTATACTCGTAATCGATCTCATTCTCGGGGATCATCTCAGTACAACCATAATACAGGGGCGGCAGTTACAAATAATACTACCCCTATAGCTCAGGTCCCACTTGACAATAATACAACACAGTCTTCTGCTGCATGTTTTGCTATTAATTATAATGTGGCAAATAGTTGCCAAGATTGTAATACTATTTTTCAGAAGGCCAAGGAAACGGTGCTGAATTGTGGACACCTTCATACAGCAGTTGGTCTTTCAGCGAACGATGGCAAGGGTACCCTGATGTTCAATAGAGGATTAGTCAATGGTACGGTGGTCTCAGTTTTAAAAGACTCTGGATCAACAACCATTGGAGTTCGTCAGTCTTTGGTACATCCTAGCTATGCAACAGGGGACTATGTCCGTTGCATGACCTTCGGGGGTACTATTGAGTACTACCCCACTGCCATAGTACATGTTAATACAGCATTTTTTTCAGGTAATGTCAAGGTGTGCATGCTACAGAATCCATCAGCTGATCTTACATTAGGACGCATACATGGGAGTAAAGATTGCACTCCTAAAGAAATTAATGATTGGGAGAAAAAAAATTTGCATTCTTTTAGCAACGCTAACGCTGTTGTTGCTATGGCTACACTTCGTGCCAACAACATGAATACATGTGGCACAGCAGTTTCCAACTTCACTCTGAGTACTATCCTATAAATTGATGAAGATGATAGATCTATTGAACAACTTACTAAGGATATAACTGATCCTAATAAAACTGTTGACGTTGTCAACATTGACAAAAACATTGCTAAGAAGTATAATAGGGTGAAAAATAATGTTAGGTTTATGAGGAACTTAGATAGGAAGTTTAAGACAAATAAGTCTGACAGCAAAGTTTTGACTTTGCCCAGCAAGGACATGCCTACGACATGTAGTAAATTTAATACCTTTGGTGATGATAGGTATCATCCTCAGTCCAGTCAGGATGATACGACATCCAACAGAAAGACAATGTCGGTGTTGAAAGGGAAGGTTAATTCTTTGACAAAGAATACATATCATCATTGTCCACTATTTCGTGACAATGATACTACATATATTGGGAAAAGTGCGTATTCTCGCACAGTGTTAGTGCGAAATCTGCCGCAGGATACTACCTGGCAGGCACTTAGAAATTTTTTTTGATTATACAGCAAACGTTAAGTTTGTTCGTCTTCTGCCATCATGCAATGGGCAGAATAGACAGGCGATGGTTACATTTCGTAACAATCGAGACGCTCGTTGGGTAATCGAGCGTGATAATGGTGTTTATTTTCATCACCGTTATCTAAAGTTACAATTAGTACCTGATTCTGCGCCACGCAGATAATGGTGTACGCTCACCCTTTTGTCTTATTTCTTGATGACTCAGCTCTAGTCAGTCATCATTTCTTTTCCTTATTGGTCATTTATTCTTATATGACTTAGATCTTGTAGGCTTGTCTATTAGGTGACATTTGTTTTGTCCTATCTACAATAACACTTCTTATTTTTGTCTTATTTGTGTTTTACCATGCCTACAAAAAAAACAGTAATATCGTTATTGGTATTAACTATGCTCAGCCCAATACAGCATAGGTTTACTTGTCATCTATCACGGCTGTATTGTCTTCATTGTTAAAAAAGACATGCCGGTGAAGGTGACATGGACTGGTATATGCAATGAAACTTTCAACAAAATTATAAATTTGTTCTCGCATGAACCAATTTTAAGACTTCCCGATGCTTCCAAAAGATTTTTCTTACGAACAGATGCTAGTAACTACGGCATTGGTGCATGCCTGCTCCAGAACCATGATGGCGTTCTACATCCTACCTTATATATTTCAAGAAAGCTGAAGCCGGCAGAAACAAAGTATTCCACAGTGGACAAGGAACTTTTATCAGTTATATGGGCAATCACTAAACTGGAAAAGTTCTTGCTTGGTGCTCCATTCACCATACAAACTGACCAACGTGCTGTAGCATCTTTGCGTAGATCAAATCACAAAAGCCCAAAACTCGCCAGATACGCGATCATCCTGAAGCCATTTGAATTCTCCATTGAACATATTCCTGGCACTGAAAACATTGTGGCGGATGCGTTGTCACGTAATCCTATTGACGACGAATAATCAACATTGACATTCCCAAAACACGTCAATCATCACTACATTGGATAGAACGAAGTATCAACTATAAGGGAACTAACCTTGCCTTCAATTTAATATTTATAAACACTATATGCATCACAGAATTGAACTAAAGACAATCAAGGTATACATATTGACATTGAAACTTCGTCTAACGTCCATACACAATATATGAATATTCGTTGAACAATCATGGAACAATATCTGACGACAAGTCGAACTTATTATCCTATGTGCACTTAATTCTTGGATCCTAGGATAATTGACATTTCTGTCCGACGGAAACGTTTCAACACTTTGTCTAAAAGAATTCATCAGGATCAGGACTACGGATGGATCATCATATCCTATACTAATTAATTAGTTAACTTAACTTCTTAATTGAATTATTATCAATAAAATGAAATGTGAGAAAAAAATGAAATGAAAGAACAAAAAAAAAAAGAGAACGAAATATAAAAAGAAGAAATTATGAAAAGAGAAAATAAATCTCACACAAGTATTAGATTAATATTTTTTTTAAATGTACCTATACGTTATTTAGTTAGTTAAATTAGATAGTTATTATTCACTAACACTTAACACACACAATTAAGTTAAACTTATATTCGAATTTCTTTCTATTTCTTCTCACTTATTTTGTCTTTTCTTCTCTCATAACATCGCGTTACATTAGAATCTTAATAATTTAACTTTTAGTTTAATTAATTAATTTAATTTTAATTAGTCAAATTAATTCCTATATGACATACTAATACGACAGACCTTACTTTAATTTAATTCTATCATTCACTATTAACATTGGACATTTTATTTAGTTGATATAATAATATGTATAATATTGATATATAATGTGATTAATGTTAGATGACTATGACAAATAGTTAGTTGACATGACCGCGACACGGTTCTACTCAGAACATCGTCGGCCATATGTCACGATTGTGTTAAATTTTTTTTGAAAAATTGTTAAGTCGGATAGATCTTGGTCGGCAGGTAGCCATTCTATCTGCGCGTGCATATAGCTGTGATGTTCTGACGACAATTACTGCATTGTATCCTTAAACGGACATTGACACGTAAAACAGCAGTCTACGCTATTGATTGATTGATGCATGTACCTCATGTGTGAATTGAACTGTTTATGTATGTGTAATCCATATTAAATTGTGAAGGACTCGAACCGGAGGCATTATTCGTTGAATCACGTTACACCATTCAACCTTATGAATTACGTATTTTATGTCGAGTTGCTGAGTTAATAAGATGAACAGTTGTTTACATCTTGATGCCACGTTCAGGCATTACGACAAACCGAAGGTGAGGTTCACCCCATTCGCGTAAGAACATTAGCACGATCAGAATTCAGGCAACACAACCAGTAACCACACACAAAAGTCCTTCAACAGTGTTGCCATCGAGATCCATGACTCCTTGTCCTTTTTTCTTTGTTTTCGTTATAGCCAGGATTTCTTGTTTTGCTTTCCTCATCTCTTCCACCAGCTCCTCTTCTTTCCCATTTATACTTCTTTTGTTCCAAGTTCCATAAGTCGTAGTCCCTTCCAGTTCGTCGCCTTTAGAATCAGTCCGGTTTTCTCTCTTGTAGTTCACATGTTAATAATGAAAAAATATTGAATTCAAAATATACAACTTACGCCAATCTTTAGGCTCACAGACTGCTGGCTCAGAGAAATAAAGGCACTTTTAAAGGCCTCTTACACTATTTCTGGGGTGTTCTTACTTTAACAATACGTTCCCACTTTGATTTGTGTTTCAGTTTCTTCAGATTCCGGTGTTCCTCGTTAATAATGTTAGTGTTTTCCTGGGCTCTTAAGTCCTAAAGAATTTCAAACAAGTCGCATCCGATAAATGAAAGCTGATCTTAGTGTTAACTCTGGCAAGGTCTGGTTGTCTTTTTGGCGTAAGGTAGATTTTCACAGTGTTCTACTCTGGCTGAAGGGTCAGGTTATATTGCCTGTCTTCCCCGGCATTTGTTTGTTACGATGTTAAGCAGGGCTCCAATCGAAGGCGTGTTGTGCCTTCATTCCGAATGTCTGCCAGTCGTTTCAAACATGCGTGTTTTGTGGGGTACTTCAAATTATCTCCTCATGGAAGCTTCTGCGCGTTACTGCAGAGGTCATGTCTTCCAAACATGGAATGAAAACATCCGATCCTCTCTCGGCAATGTTTACAAGTAACGTCTTTCATCTGCCCGGACTATTACAACATTTCCACTCAGGTGTGTCCGACTGATAATTGCGTGTCTGTAATCTGTCCACTGATGAGTAATTTAGTGCCCGGCACGCCTTACGTAAACTCAACGTTCGATCGCTGACCGGCACATCTGGGTTCATGACGAATTATCGCTGAAAGGAGTGGTAAGATGATTTGAAAGTACAACATATCTGATTGATAGTAGAGAAAGAAAAGGGGGACCACAGAAATTAAGTACACACAAAAAAGTAACTAAGTACTACCGGAGAGGAAAAGAGATCGACCAAATATTTTGTAAGACCACTTTGCCTGTCCCTTCCATTTTGACCTGCTCAGCATGGTTAAACCTACCAGGAGCAAAAGCTCTTGCTGATGTAGCTCACAATATCAAGGCACTCAAGCCGACCCAGCATTTCATCATATTAACTTCTTCTTGAACACCCTTAACGTCTGCTATTACTTTCGTGTTCGTGTGTGTAGGTTTTCTTTTACACTTGTGATTCCTCTTGCAATTAACATACTTTCTGTTCACATTAGCTTTTTTGTAGTCTGTGTCTACTTTTACCATTTCCCACTGTGTAAAGGGTGAGCACCGGCACAGTATCTGCATATTGTTTTCCATTACAACTGTTTCTGCCGTGGCAAAATTTCATACAGTTGGTGCATTGTAACAATGGGGTAATGTACACTTCTGTATTATTTTTTTGTGAGCTCGTATGACAGGGTCTTGGGAGTTTCCCTCCCTTCCGTTGTTATTATTATCACTGGAGTTATTTCATTCCCTTTTACTGTTATTCTCTCAACCTGCACCACCGTCATGTCAGGGATCTGTTTCGCAAATCTTTTCATGACTTCTTCACATGATAATTGGTATATCTTTCATTACACATTTTCTAGTTACTTTGGCTATCTTTATTTTCACTTTAATCTCATGGTTTCGAGTTACTGTTTTTGGTTGCCTATTTAATTCCTCTATCATATTTTTTGCTTTGTCACTTTCATTTGTTGTATTGAAGACACTACCTTTATTTTTGTGGATTTTTGGCAACAACCTTCTTATCTATCCCTGGTTCCAGTATTGTTATTATTTTATCTTCATCCAGCGCCTTACGTTTTGCAACCTCGTCCACCACTTTCGTGATCTTTGTGCGTGGAGATCTAGTCTCCACGTTCGTCTTTGTTTTATTTTGAAATCGACTGGATCGTTTTGCACGCTTTTAATTGACGTTTCTCGTGGGTAATTATTGTGCATTGGTGATTTTTTGTTTTCCTTTCATTCCTTCTATTTTTTGGTGGTATTTGCTTCGTCTTCTTCTATCGGTCCTGAATGTTTTCATCGAATCTTTTTGTTTTATTGTGCTTGTTGTCCTTAAGTTTAGTTTTGACCGCCTTCGACCACGTGTCACATCCGCCTGATTGTGATCTGGTCATTGTAGGCATGTTGCTGTTTTTAAGATCTTTCAGAGTTATATGAAAACTAGCAATAACCCGTCAAAATTAAAAGGTTCTTAATTGCAGCCATCTTATCATTTTGATCCATTGTAGCGTAAGGTTTTCTTGTATGAAAATAGGGTTTAGAGAAGAAATAGAACTCTCTCCAGAATGTATGAAGTCCCAGTGTCAGAGAAGAGCACTGGTATCACAAGTGAGCTACGACTGCAAATACTCTGAGCTAGACAATATTTTAAGTCTTCAGAAATATACTTTGCAGCCTTAGCTGTAGTAACTCATGTGATATTATAATAAAATTAGAAAAAGTAACTCAACTTAAACAGTTAAAAATTTAACAAGTCACTTGAGGACAATTTCATAATTTATTATTTACATCTACCTAATTATGTAATGAAGGGTGAGTGTTGGACGATGGTGATTATAGTTTTGTATTTACAGCAAGTTGATAATATATTTATAAGTTTAAACTTAGAGAAAAAGTCCCCATTGGATCTTTAAATTAATTTACACCTAAAATTGTCCTCTCACTGTGGTTATTTATACTAGTCTGTCTCTTTTATTCTATTCCCTAATTTCTCATCATTTGACCGTTGAATATCTCACATTAGCCACCGGAATAGTCACTATGTAACTCAGCTTTGAATCAGCACTTGTCCAGATATGGGTTGACACATAACACTGCTGTTCTGAACGTCACACTTCAGTCCAATCCCAGCAATCAGGGGGGAAAAGCTATGGAACGCTTCAACCTCTGGGCTCCTGTTATGTTAAGGTTTCAGGATCGAAGGTCCACTTGACTTCAGGGTTTTTGAAATTCGAATATAGAACCTGGAACAAGGAGTATCAAGTGGCTAGGCGATGTCATGGAGACATATTACATCCTATAGTGTGTATGAGATGAGGGTGTCATCAGATGTCTGCATGTATGATAAATGATACATGGCCTTGTACGATTTAGATATAGTGAGACAGACTGGTGTCTACTGCAAAACATTGTCTCAAATATAATAATACATGAATAATTAAAGCAATATGAATATATGGACAGGATGCAACCTTTGCCTTTCTCACACACATGCCAAGTCAGTACTGGTCTTGCTGGTAGGTTATAGACCCAGACAAAACCAGAATGGTTATATTTAGCCCTGACAAGGACTGTGGTGGTTATAATTGAGGTTTTCCAATCTTCAGCATTCATTTCCACACAAACAATATGTCAGATACATTCACAACACACTAAAAGCTGAAATAAAATTGATATTATTCACATAAATATCTATAGTAAATCTACACACCCTCTAGGATCGATGCCAAGCTCTTATTAAGACTGTAACTTGCGAAGAATGTCTGCCCTTCATGCAGTGGTAACTGACGTAGTATAGACAGCACTCTACTTTGTCTTCTGGCTGGGTTTTTTTTTGTTGTGTTTATTTTGAACTGAGCGTTCTCGCCTTACATATTGTGCGCGCGGGAGTCTCGGGGAGCAGGAATGTTTGGTCCCTTTTCAGCACTGAAGATTTCTTTCACTTAGGGTATTATGTGTAACTGTCACAGCAATCGTTCCAATACACACTCAACCAAGTTTATCCATCACGTTGTCTTATATTTCCTTTATCTTCCCCTACTGGAAGTTTCCGTTACATATTCTTAAACTTACAATCGGGTATGGCATGTATTTACTACGAATTTATAAAGTCTATCACTAGGTTAGACCTGTGATGTGAACGTCAAATAAAACTGCAAATATCTTAATATATACATACTTCTTCCAACTTTCCTTTTGGATTTCCATTCCTGCATATCCCTTCTGTGAAAATCTATAACTTTTATCCCAATTTACTGATACAGAGTCCCAGTTCAAAAGAAATTCTTTACCTAACTTGCGACACTTTGCTTTCGCCATTGTGAATTTTCCATACTTGCCTTTCTCCTATAAGATAAACGAAAGCGCATGCGTGACCGCTACTATTTTAAGAATGCATAGAAAATATTCCTACGTCTTGTTAATCCTGGTAACACGGTGTTCGTTTTGTTTTCATACAGTTCAGGCTCTTGCCGAAACCATCACAATTTATTCTTTCTCTGTTCTTTATATCAGTCCATTAACTAAGCGTGTTTTTGCACACTTTGCTACATCCATAATAATAAGTTTACCTAATCCTCAACTTCTTTTTATTCTTAAAGTCGACGCCTGGGCCCGCTGATCAGTCTCGATCGTGAAATGGGCGCCAATTAAATATCGTTGAAGTTTGGTTACGCTCCAGATAATTGCAAGAAATTCATTCTCAAGAATAGGATTCTTGGTTTCCGTAGGTGTAAGTTGTCGACTAAAATGAGGATTAGGCAATCTCAAAATAGGTGCCTTAGAAAAAAATACACTTTAATGTAGTTTACAATATCAGAACAACAATAAAAAATTTACAATTTATGGTTATTTTTATGAAAATGATGAGTTAAATTCGTTTCCCGAATGAAACTGGACAGAAGAGTATCTTGATTGTCTGTTGATTAAATCTGCATTTCCGCACCTTCCTGTCTTCACTTCATGTACTATTTATCAATCGTGTTGTTGGCTTCTTTCCATAATCAAACTGTTCATGCACACCTTCATTTGCGCACTTCTCTATTTTCGAGAGAGTACATTAACTTTCAACCACAGCTAACGGGGTGCAACTGTGGTTGAAAGTTAGACAATAATTGTATTGTTTCCCTTATATGTGACTGACCGACCAACGTAATTACGGCGAGTATTATGGTATTGAATATATGCACTAAATTTTCTACTTTATACCACTGCTTCATTTCTATTCAATATCTACTATACGATAAAGGTATACGAAGAAACACAATTGTCATTAGGCCCTTTGCTGTCCTTTTCAAAATTAAATCGAGAAAAGATATATGTTTAACCGGACCTGACAATTTATAGTATTCGTCTTATAACTTATCTTATAATCCACCTTATTTATTAACCAATTCTAAGATTAATCTACTGTTAACGATGGCTTTACAAAAAACACCATTTGGGCTGGTCGTTCTCGTTGTAACACGTCTGATCGCTCCAGATGTTGGAAGTGTTATTTGGAACTTCGTCGTAATGCCTGTTTTTCTTCTCGACCTGGAGTTTTTTGTTTTATATCCCTCACCTCTGTGGTAAGTTGTATCAGAAGTGTTGGTGTGCTCTGGTCGCGTCCAATTATGACATTTGTAGTTAATCTGTGTTTTGCCTCTCTGAAGGAAATGTTTTTGCATTCGGATTCCTTCAGTATTTTCCCATTTTAATACCCAGAAGAATATTGGTGATTTCTAATCATCTTCCCTGAGTTACGCTGTTACTTCCCTGAGTTACTCAAGAATTTAATTATTCAGAAAGACTAACATTGGTGGGTGGACAGCGAGACAATGCGCCTGTTAATTTGCAGCCCACAAATGTACTTAGCAGAGGCATTTGTTCTTTCTATTTTGTCTAAATGTTCGTGGAACGAAGCTTTCAGATGGTTCGTAGAACGAAGCTATCAAACTGTGAAGTATCATCCTCACAGAAGGATTGACGAAACCCAGGCTGCAGGACTCACTCATACCATCTAAGTGCTTGTTAAAGGCACCAGCAAGCGGCCATTAAATTTTAATTTAAATCCTCAAACGAAGTCTCAATGACGAAAAATCTTATTTAACTCTAAAAGTCATCATCATTTCATCTCTATTTTAATCTGATAAAATTAATTGATTATTAAATTTGTTACATGCTATTTTAAAACATAACATTCATAGATGATTCAGTCATTATAAGTGTGAAAGCATACGTATGAGCAAGACATTAATATATATATATATATATATATATATATATATATATATATATATATATATATATATATATATATATATATATATATATATATATGCATCTAGCCATATATTTACATCTGTGGAGCTAATTCTTATAAAAATGAATTTCGCTGGATTTACACCAGCTGGGGGCTTGAACGGGCTATAACCATTTCTTAATTCTTCATACAAGGCGGCGGATCTGATATACGTTAACAATTGCCCTGCCAATGCAGCATTGATCTTGACTTCAGAAATATCTTGTAAACTCTCCTTCGGATAGAAGCGTCATTACCCTTCTATCTACAACTCTGCCAAGAGTAACCTTGTGCGAAGGTAGACACCTTTGAAGACCCATTTTACATACTCTTGAGTTTTGGCCACTGGTGGTGCACTATTGCAAAGCAGGGGAGGCAATCCGTGACAATAATTCAGCACTAGATTCTGTCAGATTTGCAGTATTGTTCTACGTAGTAGCTCAGCAATGGACTTTCTCATGTGCACCTTTGTAGTCTACTAAACTCATAATTTTATGATTAGCACTTAGAACCCTCAGGCACAAGTTTACTTACGAATTCTGTATGGAAGCATAATGACGCTTCTATCTCAAGGGAGTGTTTACAAGATATTCAGAAAAAAACGAGAACAGTGCTGTATTGGTTGAGCACGTTAACTCTAGGATCTGCCGACAACTTTTATGAAGAATTAAGCAATGATTAATTTTAGCTCGTTTAAGCCCCCAACCCTGATTTAATCAGTGGAATTCTACTTATTATGGTATAGCTCTGTTTAGAGTGTATTTAGTAAATTGACTGAAACAAACATTCAGTACAACTAAAATGATTAAATCGAAGTTAAATTTGTATAATTACTAAATAACAAGATTTAATAATCAATTTAGTTTTAACAGTTTAAAAAATTAAATAGTTTTAAAAAAATGTTCATCCTAGGAGGATGGTAGAATGTTTAGTTAAAAGGTCACGTGGCAGCTTATAGAAATAGTTAGTCAGTGACGGTTCTGTTCCTTCTAATGGTTTGGTTCCTGGTAGACTAATCACGCTCGTTGCTGGTCAAGGTTGTAGGGTGTAGCACGTTCCCAGACGTGTCAGGGAGTGTCTACGAAGCTGGTCCCTCGTCTTAAAGCTCAGGCCCATTTTCTCATCTTGTTCCGAAGATAGTACCCTCAAATGGTACCACCACCAATAACTATGGTAAAAGAATAGAGAAGAAACACTCTCCTGAGTATTGCGTTTTCGGACAAATAATTATGCGCCCCCCTCATCCTATTCTACCATCCCGTCTACCTCAGAATTTACCGTCGATGAGAAATAAACTTAATCTCTCGAGAGAAAACTTTCTTTACATTTAAATTGAATAGCTTTATATTTATTTTACATTTAAATGAAAAAGCTAATAGTACAGATAGAATACGTATGTTTACATTTACATCTCCACTAACTGAAAAGTGTTCACAATATAAATTGAATATGTTTTTATTTACATTTACACTGATTGAAAAGTTTGAAACTTTTATTAATTTTAAAGTGAATATGTTTACATAGACATTTACACTGGTTTGAAACTGTAAGAATTATAATTAGAATTTACATTACTTCTTTTATCTTTCCCTCCCTGCTCCATATGGAACCTGTGATTATTTTTGAGTTTAGTTCTCTTTAAGAAACAAGCAATAAAGCAGTCACCAGCCCTTGCAGTGGCGGTTCATGAAATCATCATTCTATAGGCTGAGGTTGCCAGCCCCAAATGACTTGGACATCCACTAGCGATTTTCACATATTAATATTCACATGGCAATATATACATATTAGTTCATAAGTTAGTAATGAAAAATGTAGAATGTAAAATGACAACTTACGCCAATCCTGGCTCACAGACGTTTTGCTCAGATGAATAAAGTTAAGACACTTGAATCGGCCTCTTACACGTGTTCTTGGGGGTAATTACTTTAATTAGATAATTTCCTCTATGACTCCGTGTGTTCTCAGTTTTCCCAGTCCCGGTTTCTTTGTTAAAATGAAATTGATTTCCTGGGTTGTTTTGTAAATCTGTCAAGATTCTCCAAGAAAAGGTGTCCAGTCTGATAAATGGAATTCTGAATTCTAACTTCTGCCAATCTGGTTGTGTCGTCTTGGCAAGCGATTTCTCACAGTGAAGTTAGGCTTGACAAACGCCCGGTTATATTGCTTGTCCTACCCCAGCATCTGTTTGTTATGAAGCTACGCAGGGCTCCATTCATTTCAAACAAAAATGTTGGGTGGGGTAATTTCAAAATATTCCCACATGGAATAATTTTGCGCGTGATGCAAAAATCATGTCTCCCATATATGGCAATAAAACATCCGATGCCTGGTGTACAAACTCACAAACACATTTGTAAACTGTCTAAGTGACAGTAATATATTTAATAACATTGAAAATAAACCATCCAGAACTAGTGTAAAGTAACGAAAGAAGTGAAATAACATTATTATTGTGAACAGTATTTATCAAGTGATCAAGTTCCACGGAAGACAGATTGACATTATTCATTAATTAAAATTTGATGTAATATAGTCATTGTATTTGAACAATCATCATATTTATTTTTATTATGAACAAATTTGAGTTCTCCAAGATTATCGAACGAAAGATTAATGTACATAATTAAATTTAACAAATGTATAACACAGTCTTGAGTACTTTATTTCAGTTTGGTTCAAGTTACTTGTTTTTTTTAAGTTCCCCTAGATAAGTTAACAGCCCATTGGTTGGTCTTCTAAAGGAGGCAACATAGGTTCCTAGTTATGAACATTACCATCTCGACTAGAAATCTTTACAGTCTGACTTAAACCTATGATTTCGATACACCAACACTCTTTTCAGAGAATGGGGTATTACTTACAAGCCCAGTCTCTTATCTGGCAACTATTCTGGTATCATCCGATACACCCATTTGTCCATATCGTACATCAATAGTATCTAACCTCTCGTCACACCAGCTCGGCACAGTATAGAGAATAGAATTTCCGGATAGTTCTGATGGATATTGAGAAATTCATTTCAAATAGCTTTCAATAAGTAGAATAAACTATACACTTGAGTATAGCTCCTCAGAGGAGATATAGGTTGATAAAGATATTTGGCTCGTAGATGAAGCGTCCCCAACTGAAGTTAATAGTTCAGTGCTACACAAGAAACCGGAGTTTAGTACGTGTCTTGCAATAAATAACACAGCTCTTATTTTGTTTATGTGAACGTATACATGTCAATCATGAAACTTATTCAATTTAACATGGGGTCGATAAATAAGAAAACAATTATTCAACACATAATTAACATAGTTTACCAAGTATCATAAATGAATATTAGTTAGGATTAAAAATTATAGAGAGAAACATCGGCTCTCTTACGGTATTATAATGAAGTTATTTCTATGAGGATGTGGTTAAAGGCAAGCGTTGTAACTTATATTAGCGTAAGTGTTAACCATTTAACTGCGGATGTCTTCTTAATGAATTCTGCTCTTAACAAGGGTAGTGTTCATTTAGTGTCCTTGGTGTTTGCTGATCAGAACCCAGTGCATTTGACTTCCTCTGTGTCTCTTCAGGCCAGGAATCTATTACAATGATGGAATTCCCCGTGCAGATGACCACCTCAGTCGGTTCTGTAGAGGTGATCATTAGCAGTACGTATGACCAAAGACTGAAAAAAAGACACAATGATATGCCCTCCGTAACTCTCTGTGCTTCCGTCAACGGCTTTCCATCAATGTCTTTCTAGTCAATGCTTGTCCCTCTCAGCATTCTCACCACATTAGTTAATATATCAATAATGGAGGAAACCTTGAGTCCTGTGAACAGTAAATAAATAGGTAAATAAATAAACAAAGGTAATCAACAGGTACTCGTTGGACATAAAGGATGACACTAGGCAACAGAAAAGAAAATATGTGATAGGCTTACCGGGAATCGAACCTATGACCAACCAAACGGCGCCATCGTCTTGCTGTGACAGTACATCGTGAAAGGACGCTCAGCCAATTTTGCTCCCCCCCCCCCCCCCCCACAAAGTGCATTATTGGCTGAGGTCATTCTCATGACACTCACACAACCATGATATATAGGACCCGTGGACGACCCAGACAGTTTAAAGACGCAATCACTAATATAACTTTCCTATCAGCAAGTAGACCAAATAAAGGCCTAATTACATGTGTCCAGTAATGTGTAGTGGAAGACGAATAACACAGAATAGACGGGTAGGTTAAAGTCACGGACGGGTGAACTCTTAAATAAATAATGGAGGAAACCTTGAGTCCTGTGAACTGCAGTCAGCAACCCATTGCTTGCATAAGGGTCAGCGAACCAGAGCTGACCAAGACCCTACTCCACCTCCACGTGGTGGTCCTGGAAACAGGCTGCATCACTGCAGTCTGGCTGAGAGAGTAGGGATCGAAGAGGGAAGGCAAACCCGGTCCCATAAAATGCCGTGCTGAAGTCGGATGTGTTGGCCGAAAGGCGCAGATATCGCAACTCCGCTGTAAACAGACACAACGCAACCAACGTCCTTCTCAGGACGAACGAGGAAGAAGGAAGAAGAACAGTCCTGTGAACATTAAATAAATTAGTAAATAAATAAATAAAGGTAATCAACAGGTACACGTTGGACATAAAGGATCTCACTAGACAATGTGCCTTTTACAGATCTTGCTGTAGTTGTTAATACTGTTCTAAAGTTATGGGGGACAATGTAAATAGTAGAACTATACAAAGTGAAAGTCGCATATAATAAATATGTATTGTCCGTTCGGAAATTCGTGCCTACACATTGAACGTTGTAACTTTGCAACCCCTTGACGGATGTTATTGCAATTTGCTACGTGCCCTACTGATATCAATGCAGTTATTAATATATTTTTTGCCCTTACAAAACTCATGTCATGTTCAAATTTTCTTCTTTAAGATATATAAAAAAACTCTTACCGTTGTCTGGGTTAATTTTTATTAGTTCTACAGGAAAGTTACAAGATCCGTTCAAAAATTGCGCACTTAATTTTTGTTACAGCACAGCACAAGCGATGAAATGTGCTATTCAATATTTTTTTTGTTTGAATTAGTGTAGTGACTACATGTCCGCACGTGTGCGCACCTATTGTACACAGTCGCGAGTAATTATTTCAGCGGCGTATGCTAATTGCAATGAGTTGGCTGCAACGAAACAAAACGACACCAGCGTATAATATATTAATAAACTAAACTGCATAATTATGAAAAGCGCAATAAATCTGAAATGCAAATTTATCACTTTGCAGAAGGTAACTGTTATATTGTACAGGCATTTTCGCAGAGAGGCTAAGATGGGTTGTTTATACCACGACATCCAAGAACCATGTAGGAGAACACGAAAGGCCCTGGGTGTGGATAGAAGATCTTTTCGACGTTGGATACAACAGGACGGTGATTGTACAGAGGCTGCGGTTAAGCAAGGAAGGAAGATAAAAATTGATGATTTTGACAAGGATGTCATTAGACGTTTGATTTTGAAGATGTTTAATGCCAATCAACTTGTTACTCTTCGCATGCTGAAAAGTCGGCTGCAAGCAGAATGCGATATTAACGTCTCAAAAACAACTCTTTGGCAACTTGTCAGAAGTGTCGGCTTCACTTTTAGAAAAACGTCTGGCGGAAGGAATTTTTTTATGTGAAAAACCACATCAGGTTGCAGCTCGAAGCAAATACCTTAGGCAGATTCGTGAGAGATGGCAAGACGGCTATGATATGGTGTATTTTGACGAATCTTGGGTTAATGCTCATCATACGAACGAGAAAGAATGGCAATCTGTTGACGGAGACCATAGAAGGAAAATTCCCAGCAACAAAGGTCAACGCATTATATTAGCACATGCTGGCAGCAGGCAGAATGAGCTTGTCCGTGATGCAGAGCTTATTTTTCAATCAAAGTCTGTAGATGGTAGGGACTACCACAGCGAAATGAATGGGCAAATTTTTCGAGATTGGATAGTGAATACACTCCTCCCGACTCTAGATAGGCCGTCTTGCCTGCTGATGGATAATGCGTCCTATCATAATGTTCTAGCGCAGGAGGATAAAGCTCCTACTTCGGCAAGCACGAAAGACGAAATCAGGAGGTGGCCTGTGAATGAAAATATCTTCGCTGACAACAGCTATTTAAAACCCGAGTTGTTGCAACTTGTGAGACAGAGGAATAAGACAAAAGTGTATCTGATTGATACAATCATCCAAGAGCAGGGTCATGTTTCTCTTCGACTTCAACCTTACCATTCTCACCTTAACCCAATAGAACTGGTTTGGGCTAGAGTTAAAGGGCAAGTGGCCGCCCAGAATACCACTTCTAAAATGTGCAATGTTAAAGACATGATTCGTGAGGCCCTTTCACGAATAGACACAGAGTACTGGGCTAAATGTGAAGAACACGTGCTACAGGAAGAAGAAGATTACTGGCAGCGAGATGGCTTGCAGTTTATCCAACCAGTAACTGTGGTGAACTTATTGGAGTCGTCCGATTCGGAATGAGGCACGTCGATCGCATTCCTTCGTTTGTGATAAACTAATTTCATATGCCAATCTATAATAACACATAAACAGTTACGATTTGTCATAGCTTCCTGATGATTTACTGCTATCATGGTTCATTATCAGAACATCATTTCTCGTATCAAAATCACGTGAACAACCAATAACACATTTAGGACACGCCTTTGAACCGTCTTGTCGCATAATGTTGTGATTTACTGTAAGAATTAATGTTACGGGCAGATTTAGGCAAATGTTCCAAGAAGATCAAAGGAAATCGCCGTTTTGCAAATTTCGCGACAGCTGTGGATGTAATGATCGCAAAATCTTAACTGCATGGAAAATCTAAGACTGCATGCAAAAATTCATGTCCATACAACAAACAGTTTTGGAGAAAATTGACGCTTTCTGTGGTCACGAATTTCCGAACGGACTTATATAACAATTGTAAAGATGTAAAATAAATACTAATAGCCTAGTTATCTTTGTGAGTCTGTAACTAAAAAAAACCTGTCTATCTTTTATTATTGACGAACGGCAGATGCGATCCGGGTTTCTTTACTTTTCCATCATCATAATTTTCCTTTTCGTTCGCCAAGCAGGGTAGCATTTCATATTACGGGAGAAGTAGCCAACCCTATGCACAACCTCAGTAGTCCTCTAGTACGACTTGCCCGAGGGAGCATGGTAGTCTTATTCTTATAACACATAAGGAAGGGAAACCCGAGGCCTATAAACAGTAAATAAATATTAGACAAACATAAAGGTATGTTTTCAGGCACTCGTGAGAAATAAAGAAGTAGAACACTAGACAATAGAAAAACAACAGACGTGAGTCCACATTCTTACTTTGCTTCATCAGAGACCACCTGGAGTTTACCTTACTTTTGACAATGCCAAAATCTAGTAGGTAGCAGCTATAACATTCATGCTTCCACATATACAGGAACACCGGTTTGAGTGAAGGAACTGAAATATTAACTTAGTGTAAAGAAACCGGCATGTTTGTAGAGATAAAGAGAGACAGAAAGAGAGAAAGGTGTCATCCACATATGGAGTCACGCATTCAGGGGATTCGGGGGGGGGGGGGGGGGGGGGGGGGGTGGGGTTTGAGGTTAAATGTTGTGACGAAATGTGGCGATAGATGGAAGGGGGTTTGACAAAATGTGACGTCACTAAAAAATGACCAGTGAGCCTGTCTTCTTCTATAAGTGATGTCGGAATAAAATACGTAGTGTAGCCTCCATCCCCATAGTCTAATTTTATCCGCAATGGTTCCTCGTTGACGTCGTATAATCTGAGCTGAAATATCGGATACATGTTATAACCTTTATCTGTTTAAAATTGTTTAAAAAAATTAATAATTCATTTCATTTTAAAACGATGTTGATCTGGGAGCAGGTGGATTTCTAGTTGGTTCAATGAAAGAGCATCTTTCTTTGCAGTGGGATAAGAATAAGACGATAAATCATCTATTGGTACCAACTTCAGTTTTAATCCTTGAAATTGTGTTGATTTTCTCACAAGTTTAAGATTATGTTATGAAACTTTAACGTAAGTAAGAACTGAAGTTATTGATGTGTTTACTTTTCATTTAATTATTTTTATTTTATTTTTTGAAATTAAATTAAAGCCAAACTTTAAAAATAAATTTAGAAACACATTTAAAACGTTATTGTAAAAGATTGATTAATAAAACACTATTTCACTGAAAATATTTTTTATTTATCTGCACTAATTAAATAATTAAATTCGATTATATTCTTTCTGTTCTATTTAAAAAAACAAAAACACAAAAAAATCACACACAAAAACTGCGGGATAAGAAATTTGTGACGTCCCTAAAGGGGGTTGTGGGTGGGGGGTGTCTGGGTTTTTGTGACGAAATGTGACAAAGGGGGTAGAGGTTTAAAAAAAATGGCAAAATTGCTTGACGCCATATGTGGCCAATTTATAACACATAAGGAAGGGAAACCCCAGGCCTGTAAACAGTAAATTAGTATGAGACAAACATAAAGGTATGTTATCAGGCACTCGTAGGAAATAAAGAAGTAGAACACTAGACAACAGAAAAACAACAGACATGAGTGGCTTACCCAGGATTTGAACCCTGGACTTTCCGTGCGAGGTTCAAATCCTGGGTAAGCCACTCATGTCTGTTGTTTTTCTGTTGTCTAGTGTTCTACTTCTTTAATTCCTACGAGCGCCTGATAACATACCTTTATGTTTGTCTCATATTAATTTACTGTTTACAGGCCTCGGGTTTCCCTTCCTTATGTGTTATAAATGTTTATACAATACCAAACCTACCCTCTGTCCTGTTCTTACTGTTCTAAGTCTACTATCATTTACTGGACACAGTATCAAGGTCTGTGTCTTGTGTGGACTGGCCTATACTGTATAATAGGGGAACAACAGAAGTGATTGCGTCATTAAAAGGCTGAACTGCCCATGGTAAAACTTCCGGTGTTATGTCTTGCGGTTCGCACTAGTGACCTGTCATCGAAGCATCATTTTTGGTGATGCGTAGATGGCAGGGAGGATAGTGTGATTCGCTTGCATAGCTAGGCGGGGTTGTCGCACGGAAGGTCCAGGGTTCAAATCCTGGGTAAGCCTTTCATGTCTGTTGTTTTTCTGTTGTCTAGTGTTCTACTTCTTTATTTCCTACGAGTGCCTGATAACATACCTTTATGTTTGTCTCATATTAATTTATCATATGTGGCCAACACCGAAGAGCGAAATTTCGCTTTTTTGTTTCTTCGCTATATTTGGGATTTTGTCCAGGATGACGCCGCTGTGGTCGTAACATTAAGCTATTCCTTTGTCCAGTGTCCCAATAAAATATAGACCACCAACTTTATTGATCTTATATTTCTTCGTAGTCTTACTGCAGTCCTACCCATTTTCTTAACTCTTAAAGGGCGTCGTTGTTTTGCCGCGTTTGGCGCAAGGAATTTTCTGTCACTTTTTCATATAAGTTAAAGTATGAAGGTCAGTTCTTTCAAAGTTTTTAAAAAAAAGTATGATTAAGTTATACCCACAAGAAAGGAAACTGAATGCAGGTTAACAACATAAAAATATGGACAACACGAAGCAACACTTAGTTTAAATATGCTAGCTCCGAAAACTGACCTCTCGTCCTCAGAGAGTTAAGCAGACTACAACAAACGGTGCAAGTTCATTCAGCTATTCAATATCCTTCAGCTTCGTGAGTAGCACAAGACTTAAAAAAAAAAAAAACAGACTGAGTCAACTTGTTCCGTGCGGTCCGCTCAAGTTCTGCCATGTTTTCCAGAAGCCCCGACTCCGTCCGGCTTTCTCCTTGCTACGCCACGTCCTTACTTAATTTAGGACTGTCATCCGTTGTGGATGGCTGAGTGATTAAATCAGTTATTAAATCATTTACTTTGGCATTCAAATTACTAACGTCACTAGACCTAAAGGTCTTTCATATTTGGACATGCGGCATAATATAACCGACAAGGCTGAACGAGACGCGCCTCGCCAAAACGAGGCAAAATGTTATTTTTAAAAAAAATTATTTTGGTTTGTTCATATTTGTTGTGATAGTTTAAAGTTTCCACAGAATGTGGTGGCCCGTCCTATGCCAACCCTCTTTATTCGGCATTATTACAGAGAGATCGACAAACGAACGAACTTTATTTTTAAAGGCGCGCAGGCCCGTTTAACATTCTGCCCTCCCTCTCTCTGTCATCTTAGTTCCTGGATCCTGTCATATCCGCACGTTCTGTAACTATTAGTTTTAGAGGCATGCAAAATTATACGTGTAATGTAACAGCATACATTTATAGTCCTGACACACACTTATGCGGTCAAACTGTCAACAATGTATCTGCATTTTTACATGTATCGTCAATCATGAATATGAAAAAATATAAATACATTCTCGCTCATTTTGGAAAGAAAATTAAAAAGAAAAAAAAAGTTTTTACACACTTCTGGAGCAGAAAAATGGGGGTGAAAATCTTTCAGCAGTTAACAAAAAAAAAAAAAAAACCTACCCGGCAAAACCATATTTAAAGAGTGTATGATTCTTGTGTACTCATTGGGATCGTCACCGATGCTACAGAGTTCGTACACTGCGCTGAGATCCTCCTTGTGTGATCTGACGGAGAAGATCGGAACATTGATGGAGTTGTCCGTGTGAAATGAAGATAGTCCTTAAAACTCAACAAACAAACAAATTATAAATAGCAGTGGTCGATTTTTCTCGATAAACTGGTTTTTCAATCAATACTCTTTAGCTCCCAAAGGAGCATAGGCCTTCAACAAACACATGCCAAGTCTTCCTGTCCTGTGCCATCCGCTCAAGTTCTTTCCATGTTTTCCTCAACATTTTCACCTCTGTATCCAGTTCTCTTCTCCATGTGTTTTTTGGTCCACCTCTGTCTCTCTTTCCCTGTGGATTCCAGAACAAGGACTGCCTTGAAATGCTATCAACAGGTTTCCTCAATGTGTGTCCTATCCATCGCCAGCGTCTTCTTCTCAACTCTTGTTCCACTGGCACTTCTCTGATTCTTGTCATCAATTCCACATTTGTGACTTTGTCATACCATTTCAGTCCTTCTATTCTACGCAAGCACCCGTTTATAAAAGTCTGTCGGGAGCCGCGCTGGTTTAATGGCTTCGGCGTTGTACTGGCGACCAGGTGTTCATGGTTCAAACCCGGGCGTCAGCGTTTGAAGAAATGTTTACGGCCGAAAATTTGACTGAATAGCCTGAACGGATCCTGTGATAAAAACCCTCTGCGGATGGGAAGGAGCGAAGCTCCTGACGGGTTGGAAGGAAAGTCCTCAGGTTCCCCAGCCTCGCAATGACATGTCATTGGGAGGAAGGGCTGAAAGCCCAAGTGCCGCTGGTTAATTAAGGAAAAAAAAAAAATCTGTAGCTTTTTGGTTGTTGTTTTTGTTGTTCTCCATGTCTCAGAGCCATACAATAGGACTGACTTCACATTTGAGTTGAAGATTCTTATTTTCGTGTTGAACTTGATTTCTCTTGTTCTCCATATGTTTCCCAATGCAATGAAAGCTCTTCTTGGTTTTTGTATTCTTATTTCGATATCACTGTATGTCCCTCCAACTCTGTCTATATTACTTCCAAGATATGTGTACGATTCTACATCTTTTCGTGGTGTTTTTTCAAGTTCAACCTTGTTATAATTTCTTGCATTTATTCTCATAATCTTTGTCTTTTCCCTGTGTATTTTCAGGCCCACTTGTTGTGGCCTCTCACCTCTCATCGAGAATTGTCATTTTCTCTTGCATCCGATTATGGTTATGGGACAGAAGAGCCAAGTCATCTGCAAAATCCAGATCATCAAGCTGTTTAGTCAGATTCCACTGGATTCCATTTCTGTTGTGTGATATCGATGTTTTCATAACTCAATCTATTGCTAGTAAGAAAAGAAATGGCATCCCTGTCTCACTCCCATTTGTGGCAGATTATGATAATTGATTTCATATATTTATTTTCTTGGTTCCAAAGGTTGTTATTGCCGGGAGTTGTAGTGAGGATAAGTTCTCACTGCAGATAAAATACTTCTATGGCACGCGCCTCAAACAGCCTCTGACAACCAAGTCCAGCTCCCGGCCTTCACGTGTGGCTCAATTTGAGCCCGGCGGAACTGTTTCCACTGACGGGAGAAGGGACAAAGGCGAGCGACTGGCGCCTTAAAACCAGCAGCTTCGGGCAGATAGGGCTCGTGATCCTTGGTTGGTAGCTTATCTAAGAGAAGGAACTCTGAATTCAAACCACCGCTGCCTTGCGGGAATATCCATTTATGGAATTGGCTTCGGGAGTAAACCCTGAGGATAAATCCGGAGTCGGAGTCCCTAAGGCAGTCTAATGTCGATTCGACATTATTCTAGCAACTCCTGCAACATGGCTGGTACCAAACTGTATTGGCTACTGCCGTTCCTTTGGATCTACCGGCGGTGTGGAGAGGGGGAACATGCTGCATGGGCAACAGCTTGATCTCCATATAACTGTGCCCAAGCTCGCGCCCTGGAGAGGTTGGGCGAAGAGAGGCTCACACAAGAAGCAGAGGTGAGGAGAAAACGTCGAAGGGAGCACCAGGAAAATAAGCAGCTGAGGGCTGTCACCTCAGGGGCGCATTCCCATAGTCAGTTATGACTGAAGGGGCTATTATTATCTATTTTCTTTATCTTAATTTTTTCCCTAGCTTCACCTTCGCCGGTTGGGTTAACATAAAACCTCCTATTACTCAGAATAGATCTGTCTCTCTTTCTCATTTAGCCCGCAATTAATGCTGGTCGCTATATTTCTTTAATGAGAGTCTACCAGAGACATATTCGCTAACGTGAGCTGTAATTTTAACACCTGCGCCAGAGATCTAATCGTTGTAGAGATCAGACAGCGACCAGATTTGAATAAATTTGAGTAGATCTTGAGACCATAGTGAGAAATCTTTATTACCTTTCCCTGAATCCATTCGTTTGATAAGTAATTAAACACGACTAATCGGGAGATCTAAAGACATCGCTTGCTTGAATACGAGCAGAGAGACGAAGGAAACTCACACTGATTAGCGCATTGCCGATGTCTGATCTAAGCGAGAACGAAGATCCTGGGTTTTCGGCTTTGAATTACGTATAAGCCGAAAACTGAGCGTAGAATTTCCCGTAGGTGAGAAAATCTGGTAGAGTCTGGTTTTTCGGGGGATTAATTAACTATCTCCTTTCATCTTTTAATATATATACCACATAAATCTAACTCAATTCATCCAGTACCTCACAGATGTCTCTAGACAAACTAGCTTCGATTCTAGAATACTTGTAAAAGTGAATTTCTTAGTGGTCGTTGGAGATAAGTCTTAGTAGCTTGGTGCTGAGGTAAATACTAGTAGTTTGACTGATTTAATCTTTTAAATCGTCAATTATATTTTACTAGTTATTTTTTGTACAGAGTGATTTACTGATAGGTCCGTAAACTGTATTTCTCTAAGTTTTACTGTGTTACAGTGGAAAGCAGAACAAATAATAATTTCTAACTAAACTCTTCCAGTCATGACTAAATTTTGTTAACTGCTAGTAACCAGTCAGTGAATATTTTAACCAACTCGTAGTGCACTGATTCATCATGAGTATTGACGAAATATGTATTTATTTCTAATTCATGATGAGATCCTTTTTTAATGACTAGAATTTATTTCACGGATGTTTTTTTTAAACGATAAGACTAGCTCTAAGCTTATAGTTTCTAATTTAAGTTAAATAACCGACGTGGATAAGATATCTTCTATGTTACGTGGGGTAAGGATAGGATTGTGAATTATAATATATTATGTTAAGTATTTGTATTTTCTTCCTATACAGTATTTGGGTCAAACCCTAAACCTTACCAGCGGCTTCCACTCCTTATGAAACTGGAAATAAACTTTATCAAAGAACATTCTGATATAATATCGGGTTTTTTCAAGGTGACTTGTCTGGTCTCGAGTACAACCAGAGAGAGAGAGAGAGAGAGAGAGAGAGAGAGAGAGAGAGACAGAGAGACGTACCAACCCAAATAATATTAAGAATAAATGATAACTGGATTTATAGGATATCCAGATTTCTTTTCCAAATTTCATAAACATTGAGCCTGTTGTGGCTACCAAATCTAACATTTACATTACCTGTATAACGACCACGTGTGGTGAATACGATCGATCTTGCACCGATTTGTTTACCTGACATTTGATGTAACGATTGAAGATTCCAAGCTAACGTACACTGTGACATTTAGATCTCTTAATTATTTTACTCCCTGGACAAAAGTTGAAGTGACCTTTATCAGCATCCTACTTACAAGAGTAAATCAAACGTTTCCCAACATTTGATTAATTAGTCGTTGGAAAAACTGGGGCTTGATTCGCCAAACAACCAACCGTGGATGGGCTGTGGGTGCCATTAACAATTGTTCCAGATGTGGTGAAAGCACCTTTGTAGGTAAGAGAGACTGAATTTGTGATGACAGGTTTGTCAGAGCGAGAGAAAGCGGGGGAAGAATAATTCTATTTGGATATAACCCATGTACTTATTTTTGTATTTTCTTATGCAAATTATGCTAAAGCTGCTCCTTTATTTCACTTCAGAATAGATTAACTTATAACTCTGTTCTTTACTGTAGAGGGAATTTTAGACGATAGCGTAAAAACCTTTGACTCTTTCGGGGGTTAATAACTTTGCTCTAACGGGATTTTGTCTCAACAGAGGGAGGGAGGATTAAACCTATGAGTCTAACTCTGTAATTAACTCATTAACCTAAGTTCATTGTATTTGATTTTGATATTCAAAGATATTGTTGAGTTGTATTCTTTATGATAAATAAAATTTACATAAACTTTATTTACCTGTGTCGGTCAGCTTGTCCCAAAAGATCCCTATTCTATAGTTATAGGTTTCACGTATGTGCGTCTAAGTGTCGTCACGTATCTGTGTGTGTGTAGATGTGAGTGGGTGAATATATCAATATATATTTATACGAAGGTCTGTCTTATCTACAAATCTCAGTCGTAATTGATAGGCTGGATTGATTATTTCTCAAATCCAGGGACAGATTTTTACCTTTCCCCATTTCACTCGTAAAAACATCTATTTCTTTAAATGATCTCTCACTGAGCTATCCCCTGTTCTAGTCCTATTCAGGCTGGGCCAAAATTGATCTTAATTACCCTATCAAATATATACGAGACCATTCTAATCCTAAACGGTTCTGTAAGTTGTCTTTCATGAAGAACTCTGCATGTCATGTCTTCATATGTCTTCTTTATTAAGTTAATGATCTTCATGGGAACTCCATAATGCCTCATCAATTTCCAAAGCGATTCCCTGTCTACACTGTCAAATACCTTTTCATAGTCCACGAATCCGATGTATAGCGGTGAATTCCATTCCAGACTACTATTATTCTCAATGTGGCTATCTGGTCTGTACAGGATCTATTTTTTCGAAAACCTGCTTGTTCATCTCTCAATTGCTTGTCTATGGACTCTTAATCTTTTAAGAATGATTCTGTTTAATACTTTTCTTGGCACCGATAGTAACATTATTCCTCTATAATTTGTGCACTCTTAAAAATTTAGCTTCTTAGGCAACTTGACCAGATAACCTTTCTTCCATTCTGCTGGTATTTCCTCTCTCTCCAAGACTTAGCCAATTACTTCGTATAAGGGAGCCGCGCTAGCGCAGTGGTTACAACACCGCTCTGGCAACCGGGTGATACAGGATCAAACCCAGGCGACGGCATTTGAGGATTTTTCGTCGACCGGGATTTGGACTGGATTAACTCGAGACCTGGCGAGGACATTTGAAGGAGTGTCGTCGACCAGGGACTGGCGGCTCCTGAGCCGACCCAGCTGCAATGGGTACCTCCGAAATCGGCGAATATTTGCCTGAATGGCGAGGGACACCTGTCTCTGTACAAGAAATAAAGGGATACTCACTTAAAATCAATGTCAGGTTAGACATAAAATAATAACCTGAGATTTCGCCTCGAGTATTAGCGGGCGAACGCAAAAAAAAAAAAAAAAAAAAAAAAAAACTTCGTATAATATTTATGAAGAGGTATCATTATCTGTTTTGATGGCCTCTGCTGGAAAGCAATCTGTGCCAGCTAGTTTTCAATCTATCAGAAGCTTTATGGCTTTCTTAATTTCTTCTCAACTTGGTCGTTCACAGCTGATTTGTAGCTCCTCTCCTGCTGGCTGGATGTCTGGGGGATTAGTTGGAGATGGTCTATTGAGAACTTCCTCAAAATGTTCCGTTCATCGCTTTATTTGTTCTTGTATATTACTAAGCAATTTTCCATTCTTATCTTTCATGAGGCCATTTGCTTGCTTATATTTCCCTGTTTGCTTCTTTGTATTTGTTGGGGTATAGATTAGTAGTCTATCTTCTCCCCGCCGAGTTCTTCTTTAAATCATCAAGTAGCTGGTTCTAGGCTTCCAGCGTGTCTAGGGTATATTTTGTAACAGGCCTCTAAGTCCAACTTTTTAAACAGCCTTAGAACGTGTAATTAGTCTTCAACAGTCAGAAACTTGATAAGGCCAGTTTGACGGTGAAGAACATATATTCACTTTTAATATAGGACGAAGCTCCTTATATAGTTGCATCCATTATAATATTAATCAATGGCATTCACTAACCAGTCCATGAAACCAGTTTAACGTCACATATACTAAGGACAAGATGTCTTATGCATACTGCTGAAGTCTGTAATGAAATAGTTCCACACTCACTTCCTTCTATTCAGCATTCGCTTGTCCATTTAAATGTACTCAAGCATAGACTCCATACTGTAGGACGAACTAGCTGATATAAATTCACAAAGACTCTATCACAAGAGTACTTTCTGGAGCTATTCAAAAACACGTCTTCTCACACACAGTAATACACATCGAAAGAGGACGAATACTAGCTCAGATTTGCCACGCAAAGCCGGCAAAGAATCGTCTGCCAAATATTAGCAGACTATGTGACGTACTTCCGGAGTAGTCCGGGCAACGCATATCAACAAGGAAGTATGTATACATACTATGTCGAGTGCGATTAAACCTGTTATGATTTTACACATAACAACTACTCTCCCCCCCCCCCCCCCCCCCTTCCCGGCCAATAATATCAACGAAGTTGTCATTATTGCTATTGTGAGAAACCACCACTAAGGTGAGCAGAAAAGGTAACATTACATGTCACTGTTGCTATGACCAAGCATAGACCTATGTTTGTGCCGTAATGTAGGCAATTTAACACACGAGGTGTGGAAATCAGCATAAAATGCTAATACCACTGTCTACGAAAAGCTCAAAGAAATTTTACATCATAATGAGGTACTATAGCAAACGCCAGTCAACATTTAACATTAATAATGATAATATACCATGCATTCTCACACTTCAGTCTGTCAGAAAACACCCACTGTTCATTGTCATGTCACCTAGTCAATTAATGTCATTTGAAATTAACATTAATGCTAAGTATATATAAATAAGTGTCAAAGTAATATTCTTTTATGTTGAAAAGTTAATTAATATAGTAAGTCAATATGTCTTTTCCAATCCTGTATGGGAAAAAGCTATTATTTCCAATAAAGTCAAGTCCATTCCGTGCACACAATCATATAGTGCTTGAAGTTTCATGTAGAAATTCCATCTTGAATATGTCCATGATTGTTGTCTCTGTAATAGTATGAGACAAAAAATTCATAAGTTCACGAACTATGAAGTGAAATCACGGAGAAAAGTTGCGTATCAAGCTCATGGTTAACTTCCTTGAGATCCTGGTATGAGCTTCATTTAATAGTTGTCTCCCTTGATAGTCCAGCATAAAGTCTCCTGACTGTTAATGTGTGTATTTCAAAACTGTTCCGAACTGAATCAATCGAAACATTTGTACACATTTTTTTCTTGAAACCTGGTAGATGAAATGTGCATCTGAAGATAACTGTATGTTGTGACTATGCAATGTCCGAAGTAAAACTATATGTCACACGCTATGAAGTGATCCATAATTAAGCATCACCATGTGGCTGTGAGGGTGGCATTGCTGTAACATCACCGTGACAAATGTACAATCTGGTGATTTAATCAAATTACGTGGTCTTTGATGCGAAATGTTTTGAGCACCGGATCTGTGAATGTAGATATTCTGACTACATTTCATTATGTTGACCATCTCAACTTGTTGACGCGATGGATGATGGAGCGTCCTTGATGCATCTGGACAGCACATCGGCGACGACATTGAGATTTCCCTTTATTAATCTAATGCTGTAATCGTACGGCTGTAAAGCCAGGCTGGCTTTAGCTGACTTTGGGTTAGTAAAACGAGCTGTCTGTAAATAACACAAAGCTCGTTGATCAGTCTCAAGAGTGAAGAGAGCTCCCAAGAGGTATCTTTGAAGTTTATTGAAGGCGAAAACGATAGCTAGCAGCTCTCGTTCTACGGTTGGGTACTTTTGTTCTGTAAGGGTTAACTTCCTGCTCATATACATAGTAGGGTGCATGTGGCCTTCAAACTCTTGCATTAGAGTTCCCCCTATTGCGACATTACTGGCATCGACTCTGAGAATAAAAGGAAATCGAATATCAGGTAATCGTAATATTGGCGATTTTGAGAAGGCATACTTTTTCACGTTTAATGCATCATGACACGCGGAATATCTAGATTAAGAATGTTGGATACCGTAGAATCTTCAGGTTTTAAGACTCCACCTCCAACCTTGTGACCGAGAAAGGTAATTTCAGAAAACCTATTTTCGTCTTAGCAGGTCGAGCAATAATATTATGACATCGAAAGGTATCTAATAAAGAATGAATACCGTTGATATGATCATTCCAAGCATGATGAAACGAACAAATGTTATCTATGTAGGTAATCAAATCCTCACGATCAGAAAATAATCTCCGCATCATGCGTACAAACGTAGCAGGAGCGTTAACAAGACCAAAAGACATATAGTTAAATTGAAACAAACCTAAAGGTTTAGCGAAAGCTGTGTACGGTTTAGATTTGTCAGATAAAGGAATCTGCCAATATCCATTTGATAAGTCAAACTCAGTGAAGAAAGTGGCAGTAGATAGTCTGTTAAGACGTGATTCAAGAACGGGAAGAGATTCCGCGTCTTGGATGGATACTGCGTTTAACCGTCTAAAATCAATACACATTCTTATAGATTTGTCCTTTTTCCTGATTAACATCATAGGAAAGCTATATGGTGAATAGGACGGTTCTATTATGTTTAATTTAATCATCTGTTTTATCTCATGTTGTACCTGAGATTGCAAATGAATTGGGATAGGATACGGTTTCAGTTTGGTAGGCCTGAAATCCGTTAACATGATATCATGTTGAATGACATCGGTATGCCCAGGAATACCCGTGAGCACATCAGAAAAAGATTGTAGTAAGTTAGAAATCTGATCTTTCTGATTAGAATTCAAATTAGGATTAATGGAAACATCTTTCCAAGATTCAGTCGCCAACAGATGAATATCAGGTAACGATAGAATAGGTTCACCATCATCAGCAAAGTCCAACGTTTCCTCCTGAATTACTGCCAAGGAAGAACGACGATCAATAGATTCGTCAATAGCTTCAAAGATAGGACGTAGATGCGGTGGTCTAGTATGAAACTGTTGTAACATATTATTGTGAAAAAGTAGTTGTTTTAATATAGTTATTGGACCTTGTGGCTTTGCACCATATACCAACTCAAAGGGGGAAAATCCCGTACTTTAATTGGGTATTTCTCGGTAGGCGAAGAGAACAGCTGGCAAGGTTCGATCCCAATCTTGCGGATATTTTGCTGTGACTCTATCGAGCATTTGCATTAAGGTCCTATTAAATCTTTCTATTTTTCCACTAGCGTGAGCGTGGTATAATGAACTGAGTGATCTTTCAATTCCAAACATGTTAATTACCTTTTTCATGGCATCCGATACAAATTGCGATCCATTATCAGACTGTATGTTTTCGGGAAAACCCAGTCTGCTGAATACTAAAAATAGAGAACCGCTATATCGTCATTGGACATTTTTTTCAATGGGATAGCCTCGGGCCAACGAGTACACGTATCGATACACGTTAATACAAATTTATGACCCCTAGCTGAAGTGACTTTGATAGGACTAATTAGGTCAATAGCCATCTTTGCGAATGAACGCAAGGATATGTCTGCTGCTTGAATGGGTGAGTTATGACCAGGACTTTTATTTGCAACACTCTGGCAAACTAAACAAGTGCGACAAAAAACCTTTACATCTTTGGTCACACCAGGCCAAAAAAATGAGACAAAACTCTCTGTTTAGTCCTTGTGATACCCAAATGACCCGCAGCATTTATATCATGTGCATGTCGTAGCACCACTGGTCTATAACAAATAGGTACCATTATTTGTTTCTTAACAGAATCCACATCTTGAAAATTCCTCACCAAAATATCATTATTTAATGTATACTAATGTTTTGTCTTATCATCAGTAATCACCTTCCTTGATGTTACCAAATGAAACAATTTTCGTAAAGAGTCATCTTCTCTTTCTTTGAATGAAAGATACCTTCTTGATCAATTCAATTTGTAAATAATCAACTTCTTCAACAAGAGTAGTATTATCATTTTCATTACCCTCATTATTATCAGTGTCATCATTATCATCACTCATGACATCATTGGTGTGCTCATCATCATTGATAACTTCCTCTAACACAATGTCATCACTATTATGATTTAACATTTCTTCACGAGCTTGTGCTCTGGTAGTAACAGCGTTAGCCATTATTAAGTGCTTTTTCTCCCACTTCTCAATGTCTTATCCGGAACATTCATGGATCCCTGGGATGTTTCCAAGGATAATCCCAGCGACAGGTTTATTTAATAAACATGCCAGCACTCTACCGGTAAAATAAGGTGTATCCACAAATACCTCCGCTGCAGGATAGTATTCTACCGTTCCACCAAAAGTAATACATTTAACTTCTTTTCCTGTGTAATCTGATGGGTCCACCATCGATCTCCGTATTCCAATCGTTGTTGCCCCTGTATCTCGCAACAATGAAACTAATTTATTGTTAACAATACCCTTATCCAGTACCAAGGAACCTGTGTTTTCAACAGATGACATAACAGGCAAAGGGTGTCCACACAAAAGTCTTGGAACTCTCTGTGGCTGAAACAAAGAATTGCATTGAGTACAGTTAGTACTATTAGCTAAGTCAACACTGCAAGCATTTGCCACGGCTGCTTGCCAGCGATCTTTTAGTTTTCCCTGACCGCGCTATTTATAGCTATCGCGACAGGGGTCACGTGGTCAATTTCCTAACGAAAAAAAAATGTGGCGGTGTTTACTTTTGATAGGGCTTAATTAATGCTTTTAGGCTACTTTATTATTATAAATACCGGCTTTAATTTTGCGTAAAGCTAGACTAGAAATGTTAGAGTAAATTTTAGAACAAGAACAAACATTTTATCACAATTAGAACAGAAGATATAATAGTCTGAAATAGTGTAAAATTTACGTTTTTTTAAAAAATTTTTGTTATGCTTTGTTTCTAATGCAATTTACACTAAAACGGTCACAATCAACATGCATAACAAATTACAGAAATCAAAAGTAGAAAACCTGCTGAAAATGGATATCAAAGTTTTGTTTTGGTTTCATGCGTCAAACATTAATTATTGAAACATTAAATTGCAAGTCCACATTTATTACCTTAAAATAACACCCCCAATAGTCCCCAGAACATGGGAGCTAACAATTATCTCAATCATACATCACGATGGTCATGTAAAAATGAGTATGGTCATGAGTAAAACGAAATGTTCAATTTAACAGATAAATAGGTGTATTTAATAAATACATCTATTAAATTATTTCCACACTCTGTTAATTCAGTCACTCTCACGCAATAACTGCCATAATTTGCACTAGCCCCAAAATTTCGATCAATTATCATTCACACTTCCTTTTTTTATAGGATGAATCTGTACATTCACAGATGGAGAAATTTGTAACAAATGAGTTTCCATTATAAATTTTAATTGTGAAGTTATATTTTTAATACCGCTGGCGCGTCTTTCAATTTTGGAAATAGTGGAATGTACAAATTCTCCTCCTTGCTCTCCATGCATGCCCATTCCAAAGCCATGAGTTCTGATCCAGTCTGTGCAATGTTTTTCTAATATGTGCTGTTTAGAAATTGTCTTACTGGGGAATAGCTTTCTGAACAAAGACATATAAGTCTCTATTAATGCTGTTATTGATTCTTTACTAATTGGTTTACTGTGTGATATTTTGTTTTGTACTTTCTCAAATGCTTCTTTCAGTGAGTTGAATTGTTCTTGGGCAATAAAAGCTATGTTAGTGATAAATCTTGTTTCTTGCACCAGATTGACATGGACTGTTTTTTTGTGTGATATTGCTCGTCCAGTCACAATGTTCTGTAAATGGGTCAGGTTACCGACTGTTGGGGCCCTGACAAGGTGTACTGTTAAGTGCGTATATTCTGATGCAATGGGTGAGTGTGAACATCAATAATGACAAACGCGAATGGATGACAGTTTGACAGGTTTACAGGACACTCACTCCAATCACAGGTGGAAGTCAAGGATGGATGGACTACTGTGTCGTTTCATACTGTTTAATAGGACGCACACACTTAGACAGTACGTGTATAGTTACAGGAACACAGGTCGACATAAATAGCATATTGTTGATCAATGGTCTACCATCTTAAGTTAGCATTCATGTTGAATAACATCACAATGGAACATCTGTAGACAATCATTTAGATTTCCACTGTTTATCACTATAATCCTCAGGCCTTACTGACCAAGCGTGTCAGTTGATAAATACTGTTCAAGTATGACTCATAAACAGAACCTCTTTTCTAGCGAAGATTCCTTTAGATAAAGTACAGCAAATCTATCTGAAGATAATGTTAACCCACCAGTATTGGGTTTTCTTTATAAATGTGATCTCTTAATCATCACCTGATAATAAGGGGCATCCCCGTTCTCTGATTGATGATCGACAAAAAGTTAGAATCCAAAATGGCTTCTGGTTCCCTTTTGAGCATCGCTCACTATACAGATGTATAGCAAATCTTCAATAGAAGCTTTATTCATAAACACAAATGTTTCTACAAGAATCAGCATATTCTTTCGTCTTAAATGCTGCATACAATCATCTACAGTGCTGCTAGGTAACATATCATCCCGACATCTGGATATGGCTAATCCTAATGTAGACATCTGCCCAATTAAGCCTAGGACGAAAAAGTTCAGTAAAATGTTCTTTTACCTGGGCATAGGAAATACACTAGCAAACACAAACGCTCTCCTGGCGTCACTGAATCAACACTGGTGAACTCATAGACCTAACAATCCTAGAAGAAACTATCTTCGTTCCCATAATAAATCATAAAGATCACAGACTTTGGACAGGTCTAAAGCCATGACATCCCGCCAGGCTCCTTCATCACCGAAGCACTCCCTAACGTCTCTTCATGCGCCGAAAGTGGTTGACCCCAACGTACAGTACAAGGAAAATAGTCCGACTTGCTTTTTAGTCTTAGGAATAGAGATGTTAAGTATCTTAGTGATATTATGGTCCTCTGTCTTTAGGAAACAATGACCAACTCGATGGCCTAGGAAAGAAATTTCGCTAAAACCAATGTAGGCTTTAGAGGGTTTCGCTGTCAGGTTATACTCGCGTAGAGTAGATAGTAATTCAACTAACCCTGAATAGTGATCTTCCCAAGTATCGCTGAAAAGACAGATGTCGTCTAGGTACGCGATGACATCTGACCGATAAGATAGGATTCGACGCATCATGCGTACGAATGTAGCTGGTGCGTTCATAAGGCCGAAAGGCATGAAATTCCATTGAAAAAGGCCTCTAGGTGTAGAAAAAGCCGTAATTGGTTTGGCGCGTTGAGATAAAGGAACTTGCCAATATCCTTTAGACAAATCTAGTTTAGTGAAAAAATGAGATTTAGAAAGCCTAGTAAGTAGCTCTTCTAGTAAAGGCATAGGTTCAGCATCAAACTTCGTAACTTGATTCAATTTGCGATAGTCAACGCAAAGACGTATGTTATTGTCTTTTTTTTTCGAACAATAACCATCGGCGAAGAATATGCAGAAGTGGATGGTTCAATTATTTTTAAATCTATCATCTCATCCAACTCCTTCTCAACCTGTGCTTGAAAATGTATAGGGATAGGATAAGGTCTGACCCTAATAGGATTATGGTCAGTTAGAATAATGTCATGTTCAATGACATGAGTTTGTCCAGGGATGTCAGTAAGGACATCCTGAAATGTTTGTAACATCACCGAAACTTGTCGCTGTTCTCCTAGAGATAAATCAAGAGAGACAGTAACATTTTTCCATGATTCACTAGAATGAAGTGGAACCATCGGAAGCGGAAGATTAACATCCGAAAGACTTGTTTCCTCATCCTGTATTACGGACAGTGATGAGTAATGACCATGTTGGTCTGGTGAATCGTCCGTTGCCTGGAAAATAGGCTGTAAATAATCCGGACGTTCATGGAATTCCGTAAGCATATTGATGTGGAAGGTTTTATGCTTTCCATCAATATCGACAATGTAGTCAACATCGGAAATTTTCGAGATTATATCGTACGGACCTTTCCAAGAAATAAGAAGTCTGTTTTCCCTACAAGGTAGCAAAACAAATGCTTTGTCACCAGGACAAAGTTGTCGTAAGGTTCTTTTCTTATTGGCAAATTGTCTTGCTTTCTGCTTAGCAAATTCAGAGGAAGAAGTTGCCAATTTGCATGCTTCGATAATCTTTTGTCTCAGCGCGATGACATATTCGTAAGAAGATTTTGTGTCATCGGTAATATTATCAGCGGTTATGAGATCATGAAGCAAAGACATAGGGCCGCGCGGTCGCGCGCCAAAGACAAGTTCAAAGGGAGAAAATCCGGTATGTTCATTGGGAACCTCTCTGTAAGCAAAGAGGGCCGCGGGTAAAACCCTGTCCCAATCTTGAGGACGATCCTCAGTTATCTTCCCTAGTAAGTTTTTGAGTGTTCTATTTAGCCGTTCGATCATCCCATTGGACATAGGATGATAGATACTACTCAAAGAACTCTCTATCTGCAGAGTAGACATTACTTGAGACATGGTATCCGATATTAGTTGGGTGTCATGGTCTGATAATATTTCTCCGGGGAATCCCAGACGAGAAAATATAAGCCAAAGAGCATCTGCAATGTCAGCAGTAGTAATGCTCTTCAGAGGAATAGCCTCTGGCCAACGTGTGCACATGTCCACACACGTTAAGATAAACTGATGTCCTCTAGCAGATTTGATCTTAAATGGACCAATGATGTCTATCGCCATTTTCTGAAATGGTCGAATAGGGATGTCTGCAGCCTGAATAGGTGCAGCATGGCGTGGACCTTTGGATTTGACTTCTTGACATACTTTACAAGATCGACAATAAATCCGTATGTCTTTGTTCACAAAAGGCCAAAAGAAAGCCGCAAGAACTCTTGACTTCGTACGGGAAAAACCCATATGTCCAGCACACTGAGAGTCGTGAGCGTGCTGCAAAATTTTAACTCTCAAATTCTTGGGAACAAGAATCTGAGAATGACTTGACTTAGCGGAGTCTTGCACCATATGTACAAGTACGCCATTCTTCATTGTAATTCAAGATTTACGCTTTGTATCTTTATTCGGATCACCTTTTGTTGCAAGAGTGAAGAATTTCTTTAGAGTTGGATCATCTTCTTGCTGTTTTATAAACTAGTCACGAGAAATTACCAAGGGATCATCTTGGTTATGCACTTCATTATCTTCAGTAGATGAAGTTTGAGGCATATTAAGAGCCTGAGCTCTAGTGACTACAGCATTAGCAGTTTGCATATTTTGTTTTTCCCAAACGGAAATTTGTTGCGGAGTGCATTCTTTGACTCCGTGAATACGACCGATGATAAGATCAGCGATCGGATTCGGCAGAAGACATGCGTGTACATCTCCTGTAAAGAAAGGAGTAGCAATCTTAATGATAGCAGTAGAGTATTTCTCTAAGGTGCCGCCAAATGTTACACATTTGACTACTTTTCCGGTGGCATGAGAAGGATCTACAAGTGATTGCCTAACACCAATTGTGGTGCATCCAGAATAAAAAAGAACTGAGACTGGATTGTCATTTACTAAACCTTTATGTAAGACAAGAGAACCTCTTCCATCATGCGCGACTTACGCAGGAAGAGCGGGAAGAGGATGGCCACAACTTAAAGTGGACACCGTAGTTGGTTCAAATAATGTTTTGCATTGGGGGCACTGAGATGCTCTCCCAAAATCAAAAGCGGAACGTGCCATATTATTAGCGTCATTATTATCTTTAGTCTGTTTATAGGCTTCATGTGACTCTTGCTGTGCAGAGTTTGCCTGATAATGTGATTTATGTTTTTTGCATTGTGATCTACCTCGATTATTATTGCCTCTGTAATCATTATTGTTTCCTCTATTGTAACCCCTATTTGAATTTGAGTCATAGTTCTCATGGTTACCATTATCATATTCATTATAATGAGTATCTCTATAACTATGGTCTTGTTGTCTCCATGATGGATGACTTGGATAGTTCCTATAATGACATCCTCTGCGGAAATTTCTATAATTATGACCACCCCTGAATCGAGGGCTGTCGGCTCGTCTCCAGTACTTCGCAGAAGAACCCTGAAATGATTGGTTACCTTGGTTTTGATAACTATTATGGTTATCTTTTTTATCAAACCTGTTTTGTGGTCCCTGAAATTTGTGTAAATAATTAGGGTTGTATGGTGTTGCTGATGCAACTGGCATACTTTCTTTAACCTTAGCATTGCTAAAAGCTACGTCCGGATGTGCCGTGACGTATTGGGTACAATATTCTTCCATTTCTTTTAGTGTCTTGGGTTTACGCTCATGTAGGAATTCAAGGAATGGTTTATTTATACTTGACATAATCTTGTCCCTGAGCAACAAGTCCATAAGGTCTTCATATGTCTTTTCGGTTTTGGACAGCTCAATCCAACGATTAAATGTAAGATGTGTCCTAGCAATGAATTCTGAGAATTCTACCCCTGATTCAAGTACCATTTTCTTAAACAAAATACGGTAACCTTCCTCTGTTAATTGATATTTTTTTAATAAAGCTGCTCTGATAACATCATAATTATCCTTATCAGCCTCTTCAACCAAACTTAAACTTGTAAGAGAATCACCTTTCAAATTTTCTGACAACTGATTAGCATACTGTGATTTATCCACATTATGAGTTCGACAAGAACGTTCAAAACGATCCAGCCAGAATGTAATATCGTCACTGGAAGGATTGAACGGTGGTACCTTGACCTTGTAAGTAAAAGGTTTACCATTATTACCAGTTGACTGATTAGCAATACCCATATTTGTCAATTTCAATTTTTCTAACTCAAATGCTAACAGTTTTTCCTCATGTTCTCTTTTTGCCTTTCTCTCCTCGGCTTCAGCTTCTCTGTCTAATATCTTTTGTTCAGCTTCTCTGTCTAATCTCTTTTGTTCAGCTTCTCTGTCTAATCTCTTTTGTTCAGCCTCTCTGTCTAATCTTTTTTGTTCAGCTTCTTTGTTTTGTTTTTCCATTTCCATTTGGAATCTCTTTTCCTCAACCTGCATCTGCAATTTCTTTTGTTCAAATTCTAATTCCAATCTTCTATCCTCACTTTTTTGTTTTTTCTCTTCAGCTTTCAGTTTATCAATTTCCAATTTTTGTGCTTTTTCATATTGAGTGGTAGCATACTCCTCTAACTTATCACCAGTCTTGCCTAGGGATTTCCCTAACTCAATGAAGTAATCTAAAGTCGACATAATGTATACTAATATGTGAGTAGATACCTGAAATAGCAATAATGAAATCTATCTCCAAATAAATGGAAACAAGCTCTTAATAGCTTGAATAATCAGCTCCTTTATCCCAATCTCTGTGGGAAATAAGCCTTTAAATAAGGTCTTGTATAATCAACTGTGTACCTAAAATAACAACAATTAATCATCAGCTGATTATTTCTCATAAGTTCACTACACAGCTAGTAGTGTATGATCAAGTATATTTTATAGTATGTGTCAACCAACCACATACATAAAGTACAAATAAGAAAGACAATACGAAAACATTTGCAGAAATCAAATAAATCAAATAGGGAAATCAATGAAAATAATCACAGAATCTTTGATGACAACTGCAAGGGAATAAACAAAACAAATGACGTCACAGTGTATAAATATAAATGTGTATAGAACTAAATTTTATGAAAGGGTAGATCTACAAATACGAACAAATCAAAACAAAACTGAAGAACAGAAAAAATATTACGAAAACAACGATAAGCACAGTCTTCACAACTAACAAAAAATAGCAACAGATGTTGCATGCAAATTTTCAATTAAGAAAATTGCTCCCTACAGAACACTAATATAGGACCAATATGACTCGGTATACCTTATACTAGTCACCTCACCAACCGCCCACAGAAATATTCACAAATATCACATATAAACATGTAAACATAAATATACATATAGCATAAATACATATAATATAATGAAATGTGTTGCAGGTAGAATGTGTTGCAAATAGGAGGCTCAGTTATAATGGTACTGTATTATGGTATTTATTAAACAATTAATTCTGGCCTAAATTATTAAAGTTCAACACAAACTATGACAGTGCAGGAAAATCCACCGTTTGCAGTTCCTAAGAATCACAAGTAGGACTTCTCGCTTCAGTTGCACTGTACATTTCGCAAACACAGTCAAATATATGCTCCAACTTTGATGTGTAATGCTGTTTGTTTTATGTAAACACCGTCTGTTCAACGAGAGCTGACCTATTTACTGCATACGATCGATAGGGCAGGTCATGCTTACATTGACTGTAGAGTTGTACTGCTGGTGTGTCGTATCAGGCCACAGGAAACGGTCTGGTCTCAGTAGCTGACTTCCCAAAATGTCCACTGTGCAGATTGACCCAGAAAGCTGGCCTACCACATTGATAAATCTTGTTTCTTGCACCAGATTGACATGGACTGTTTTTTTTTTTTTGGGTGATATTGCTCGTCCAGTCACAATGTTCTGTAAATGGGTCAGGTTACCGACTGTTGGGGCCCTGACAAGGTGTACTGTTAAGTGCGTATATTCTGATGCAATGGGTGAGTGTGAACATCAATAATGACAAACGCGAATGGATGACAGTTCGACAGGTTTACAGGACACTCACTCCAATCACAGGTGGAAGTCAAGGATGGCTGGACTACTGTGGTCGTTTCATACTGTTTAATAGGACGCACACACTTAGACAGTACGTGTATAGTTACAGGAACACAGGTCGACATAAATAGCATATTGTTGATCAATGGTCTACCATCTTAAGTTAGCATTCATGTTGAATAACATCACAATGGAACATCTGTAGACAATCATTTAGATTTCCACTGTTTATCACTATAATCATCAGGCCTTACTGACCAAGCGTGTCAGTTGATAAATACTGTTCAAGTATGACTCCTAAACAGAACCTCTTTTCTAGCGAAGATTCCTTTAGGTAAAGTACAGCAAATCTATCTGAAGATAATGTTAACCCACCAGTATTGGGTTTTCTTTATAACTGTGATCTCTTAATCATCACCTGATAATAAGGGGCATCCCCGTTCTCTGATTGATGATCGACAAAAAGTTAGAATCCAAAATGGCTTCTGGTTCCCTTTTGAGCATCGCTCACTATACAGATGTATAGCAAATCTTCAATAGAAGCTTTATTCATAAACACAAATGTTTCTACAAGAATCAGCATATTCTTTCGTCTTAAATGCTGCATACAATCATCTACAGTGCTGCTAGGTAACATATCATCCCGACATCTGGATATGGCTAATCCTAATGTAGACATCTGCCCAATTAAGCCTAGGACGAAAAAGTTCAGTAAAATGTTCTTTTACCTGGGCATAGGAAATACACTAGCAAACACAAACGCTCTCCTGGCGTCACTGAATCAACACTGGTGAACTCATAGACCTAACAATCCTAGAAGAAACTATCTTCGTTCCCATAATAAATCATAAAGATCACAGACTTTGGACAGGTCTAAAGCCATGACATCCCGCCAGGCTCCTTCATCACCGAAGCACTCCCTAACGTCTCTTCATGCGCCGAAAGTGGTTGACCCCAAAGTACAGTACAAGGAAAATAGTCCGACATAGACATACAAAGATAACACGATATAAGACCGAATCGTCTCAAACAGACAAGGAGTAAACATAGATTCGGATCATAAACATCCCTGCATAAACCTCAGCAAGAATAATCTGTTTCTGGCTATACCAGACACAAAATATGACATAAGTCTAGATTCATACGCCAAGTTCGATATTCAGGAAAGATACAAGAACAGATAACTCATAGAATGAATACACATCGACTAATCTGAGTTCTGTCCCTTAGACTTAAGAATCGTGAATTCAAAGATAAATATATTTTTATCAGACAAATAATTACATTTTACATTTGTATGCGTGTCAACAGTAATCTGTGCGTCACACAAAAGAATATGTGCGCAACAGACTACCACACCCCCGGGAAAAAAAATGAAAATCATTTTTTTTTCATCTGAGAGCAACATACAATAGGCTCACAACGCACAAATACTGCGCAGATGAGAAATATCTGGAATTTATAAGCCAAATTAAGGCAAAGTCGAAATATAGATCGACTGGTGAGAATACATCTCAACCTCTCAGAGAAAGCATTTCTCTTAAGCATAAATGTTTCCAGGGAGGTGCCACCAACGTATACTACAATGCTGGCAATGACACAATGCATATAACAATTTCATATTTAAGCACTATAAGTACATGATTGACAAAAAAGAAAAATCATCAACGAGTATCGGTGAATATATATATCAATGAACGTAGTGATAATAGTGATACAATCATTATATTACAAATTACAATGTGTATTTATCTTGATATAGAAAAGAAAAACTGTTGTAGAGTTGGAAGTGTTAAGAAGTCCAAGACCCAACAGTTAGGTGGAATCATGTGGGCATCTAGACAAAATGTCTGCCATCACATTATCTGATCCACGGATAGCTCGTACCGAAAGATGAAAAGGTTGAAGAGCAATTGCATATCGAGTAGACCTCGAGCTCTTCAAATTTTTACTCTGTATAGCCGTAAGAGCTTTCTGATCGGTTTCTACTATGAAATTTGCGCCTAGAAGGAATCTTTGTAGTTTGAGTATTGACCAAACCATAGCCAATAGTTCACGGTCTAAAACCGAATAATTCCTTTCTGCAGCATTAAGTTTTCTGGAGATATACATTACAGGATGCAGAGTTCCAGAGTACTCTTGCATTAGTGCCGCTCCAATCCCAGTGGATGAAGCGTCACTACGAAGAACAAATGTCTTATCTGTAGTAGGTAATACTAAAATAGGTGGTGTTGAAAACAACGTTTTAATCTTATCCAAAGAGGATTGGCATTCCTGTGACCAGTGGACCATATTAGGCGACCCTTTCTTCAGTAGTGTAGAAAGAGGTGCCATGATAGAGGATAGATTCGGAATGAATCTTCCATAAAATTGAATAAGACCTAAGAGACTTCGTACTTGCTTTTTAGTCTTAGGAATAGAGATGTTAAGTATCTTAGTGATATTATGGTCCTCTGTCTTTAGGAAACCATGACCAATTCGATGGCCTAGGAAAGAAATTTCGCTAAAACCAATGTAGGCTTTAGAGGGTTTCGCTGTCAGGTTATACTCGCGTAGAGTAGATAGTAATTCAACTAACCCTGAATAGTGATCTTCCCAAGTATCGCTGAAAAGACAGATGTCGTCTAGGTACGCGATGACATCTGACCGATAAGATAGGATTCGACGCATCATGCGTACGAATGTAGCTGGTGCGTTCATAAGGCCGAATGGCATGAAATTCCATTGAAAAAGGCCTCTAGGTGTAGAAAAAGCCGTAATTGGTTTGGCGCGTTGAGATAAAGGAACTTGCCAATATCCTTTAGACAAATCTAGTTTAGTGAAAAAATGAGATTTAGAAAGCCTAGTAAGTAGCTCTTCTAGTAAAGGCATAGGTTCAGCATCAAACTTCGTAACTTGATTCAATTTGCGATAGTCAACGCAAAGACGTATGTTATTGTCTTTTTTTCGAACAATAACCATCGGCGAAGAATATGCAGAAGTGGATGGTTCAATTATTTTTAAATCTATCATCTCATCCAACTCTTTCTCAACCTGTGCTTGAAAATGTATAGGGATAGGATAAGGTCTGACCCTAATAGGATTATGGTCAGTTAGAATAATGTCATGTTCAATGACATGAGTTTGTCCAGGGATGTCAGTAACGACATCCTGAAATGTTTGTAACATCGCCGAAACTTGTCGCTGTTCTCCTAGAGATAAATCAGGAGAGACAGTAACATTTTTCCATGATTCACTAGAATGAAGTGGAACCATCGGAAGCGGAAGATTAACATCCGAAAGACTTGTTTCATCATCCTGTATTACGGACAGTGATGAGTAATGACCATGTTGGTCTGGTGAATCGTCCGTTGCCTGGAAAATAGGCTGTAAATAATCCGGACGTTCATGGAATTCCGTAAGCATATTGATGTGGAAGGTTTTATGCTTTCCATCAATATCGACAATGTAGTCAACATCGGAAATTTTCGAGATTATATCGTACGGACCTTTCCAAGAAATAAGAAGTCTGTTTTCCCTACAAGGTAGCAAAACAAATGCTTTGTCACCAGGACAAAGTTGTCGTAAGGTTCTTTTCTTATTGGCAAATTGTCTTGCTTTCTGCTTAGCAAATTCAGAGGAAGAAGTTGCCAATTTGCATGCTTCGATAATCTTTTGTCTCAGCGCGATGACACATTCGTAAGAAGATTTTGTGTCATCGGTAATATTATCAGCGGTTATGAGATCATGAAGCAAAGACATAGGGCCGCGCGGTCGCGCGCCAAAGACAAGTTCAAAGGGAGAAAATCCTGTATGTTCATTGGGAACCTCTCTGTAAGCAAAGAGGGCCGCGGGTAAAACCCTGTCCCAATCTTGAGGATGATCCTTAGTTATCTTCCCTAGTAAGTTTTTGAGTTTTCTATTTAGCCTTTCGACCGTCCCATTGGACATAGGATGATAGATACTACTCAAAGTTCTCTCTATCTGCAGAGTAGACATTACTTGAGACATGGTATCCGATATTAGTTGGGTGCCATGGTCTGATAATATTTCTCCGGGGAATCCCAGACGAGAAAATATAAGCCAAAGAGCATCTGCAATGTCAGCAGTAGTAATGCTCTTCAGAGGAATAGCCTCTGGCCAACGTGTGCACATGTCCACACACGTTAAGATAAACTGATGTCCTCTAGCAGATTTGATCTTAAATGGACCAATGATGTCTATCGCCATTTTCTGAAATGGTCGAATAGGGATGTCTGCAGCCTGAATAGGTGCAGCATGGCGTGGACCTTTGGATTTGACTTCTTGACATACTTTACAAGATCGACAATAAATCCGTATGTCTTTGTTCACAAAAGGCCAAAAGAAAGCCGCAAGAACTCTTGACTTTGTACGGGAAAAACCCATATGTCCAGCACACTGAGAGTCGTGAGCGTGCTGCAAAATTTTAACTCTCAAATTCTTGGGAACAAGAATCTGAGAATGACTTGACTTAGCGGAGTCTTGCACCATACGTACAAGTACGCCATTCTTCATTGTAATCCATGATTTACGCTTTGTATCTTTATTCGGATCACCTTTTGTTGCAAGAGTGAAGAATTTCTTTAGAGTTGGATCATCTTCTTGCTGTTTTATAAACTAGTCACGAGAAATTACCAAGGGATCATCTTGGTTATGCACTTCATTATCTTCAGTAGATGAAGTTTGAGGCATATTAAGAGCCTGAGCTCTAGTGACTACAGCATTAGCAGTTTGCATATTTTGTTTTTCCCAAACGGAAATTTGTTGCGGAGTGCATTCTTTGACTCCGTGAATACGACCGATGATAAGATCAGCGATCGGATTCGGCAGAAAACATGCGTGTACATCTCCTGTAAAGAAAGGAGTAGCAGTCTTAATGATAGCAGTAGAGTATTTCTCTAAGGTGCCACCAAATGTTACACATTTGACTACTTTTCCGGTGGCATGAGAAGGATCTACAAGTGATTGCCTAACACCAATTGTGGTGCATCCAGAATAAAAAAGAACTGAGACTGGATTGTCATTTACTAAACCTTTATGTAAGACAAGAGAACCTCTTCCATCATGCGCGATTGACGCAGGAAGAGCGGGAAGAGGATGGCCACAACTTAAAGTGGATACCGTAGTTGGTTCAAATAATGTTTTGCATTGGGGGCACTGAGATGCTCTCCCAAAATCAAAAGCGGAACATGCCATATTATTAGCGTCATTATTATCTTTAGTCTGTTTATAGGCTTCATGTGACTCTTGCTGTGCAGAGTTTGCCTGATAATGTGATTTATGTTTTTTGCATTGTGATCTACCTCGATTATTATTGCCTCTGTAATCATTATTGTTTCCTCTATTGTAACCCCTATTTGGATTTGAGTCATAGTTCTCATGGTTACCATTATCATATTCATTATAATGAGTATCTCTATAACTATGGTCTTGTTGTCTCCATGATGGATGACTTGGATAGTTCCTATAATGACTTCCTCTGCGGAAATTTCTATAATTATGACCACCCCTGAATCGAGGGCTATCGGCTCGTCTCCAGTACTTCGCAGAAGAACCCTGAAATGATTGGTTACCTTGGTTTTGATAACTATTATTGTTACCTTTTTTATCAAACCTGTTTTGTGGTCCCTGAAATTTGTGTGAATAATTAGGGTTGTATGGTGTTGCTGATGCAACTGGCATACTTTCTTTAACCTTAGCATTGCTAAAAGCTACGTCCGGATGTGCCGTGACGTATTGGGTACAATATTCTTCCATTTATTTTAGTGTCTTGGGTCTACGCTCATGTAGGAATTCAAGGAATGGTTTATTTATACTTGACATAATCTTGTCCCTGAGCAACAAGTCTATAAGGGCTTCATATGTCTTTTCTGTTTTGGACAGCTCAATGCAACGATTAAATGTAAGACGTGTCCTAGCAATGAATTCTGAGAATTCTACCCCTGATTCAGGTACCATTTTCTTAAACAAAATACGGTAACCTTCCTCTGTTAATTGATATTTTTTCAATAAAGCTGCTCTGATAACATCATAATTATCCTTATCAGCCTCTTCAACCAAACTTAAACTTGTAAGAGAATCACCTTTCAAATTTTCTGACAACTGATTAGCATACTGTGATTTATCAACATTATGAGTTCGACAAGAACGTTCAAAACGATCCAGCCAGAATGTAATATCGTCACTGGAAAGATTGAACGGTGGTACCTTGACCTTGTAAGTAAAAGGTTTACCATTATTACCAGTTGACTGATTAGCAATACCCATATTTGTCAATTTCAATTTTTCTAACTCAAATACTAACAGTTTTTCCTCATGTTCTCTTTTTGCCTTTCTCTCCTCGGCTTCAGCTTCTCTGTCTAATCTCTTTTGTTCAGCTTCTCTGTCTAATCTCTTTTGTTCAGCTTCTCTGTCTAATCTCTTTTGTTCAGCCTCTCTGTCTAATCTTTTTTGTTCAGCTTCTTTGTTTTGTTTTTCCATTTCCATTTGGAATCTCTTTTCCTCAACCTGCATCTGCAATTTCTTTTGTTCAAATTCTAATTCCAATCTTCTATCCTCACTTTTTTGTTTTTTCTCTTCAGCTTTCAGTTTATCAATTTCTAATTTTTGTGCTTTTTCATATTGAGTGGTAGCATACTCCTCTAACTTATCACCAGTCTTGCCTAGTGATTTCCCTAACTCAATGAAGTAATCTAAAGTCGACATAATGTATTCTAATATGTGACTAGATACCTGAAATAGCAATAATGAAATCTATCTCCAAATAAATGGAAACAAGCTCTTAATAGCTTGAATAATCAGCTCCTTTATCCCAATCTCTGTGGGAAACAAGCCTTTAAATAAGGTCTTGTATAATCAACTGTATACCTAAAATAACAACAATTAATCACACTGGCTAACCAAAAAAAAAATTTTTTTCTTTCTCTAACATTTCTATGTTTTTCTGGTCAATTTTAATGCGCTGTTTTTAAATCTGCAAACCGTTTTTCTCTATCAGGTCGGGATCTCAAGAAATACGCAATTGAAGTTTTTTAACAACGCATACAGTATTACAATATCATTCGTACAAGAAGTATAACAGTTATGTAGGCTTGAATTTCTTTGCAGTCGACTTTCGTCGGTGAATGGCATGTGGTACATCGCGATGAAGCATCCAACAATAATCGGCAATCATGGTCACACTCCACCGTCCTTGATAACGTGACTCCATTACAGCGATATCTTGATGGAATCGTTCTCCATGTTCATCGCTGACTTCGCCAAGGTTGTCAGGGAAAAAGTCAAGATGCGAATCGGGCAAATGGATTTTGAGGGACATGTTACAGCCCATAATTCTGTATGCATCTATGCACTGCTTAACAATATGCACATAGTCGACAGATTTGTGATTTCCCAGAAAGTTATCGACGATCGATTTGAAGGCCATCCATCCGCGAAGTTCATTACCATGTAACAAGTTCTCGAATTGTTTGTCTGCAATAACTTTCCTAATCTGAGGTCCTACAAAGATACCTTCCTTTATCTTTGCATCGCTAACTTGCGGAAACTTTTCTCGAAGATAAGTGAAAGCTTTGCTCGTTTTATCTAACGCTTTTACGAAATTCTTCATGAGCCCCAACTTTATATGTAACGGTGGTAAAATGATACTGTCTTTGTTAACTAATGGCTCGTGTATTACATTTTTATGCCCGAGCTGCATACGATCCCTGAAAGGCCACACCTTTCTTGCATAATGTTCCTGTCTGTTGCGGCTGTCTCATTCACATAGGAAGCAACAAAATTTAGTATACCCAGTCTGCATGCTCGTGAGAATTGCAATGACTTTTAGGTCTCTACAAATCCGCCATTGGTAGTCATTGTACTTTATTTTTGCCAAAAATATAGCCATATTGTCATAAGTCTCTTTCATATGAACAGAGTAGGCGACTGGAATTGATGAAAATAAATTTCCGTTATGCAATAACACGGCTTTTAGACTAGTCTTGGAAGAGTCGATGAAAAGTCGCCATTCGTTGACTATGTGCTCATGACCGAGGTGCACCATTAGACCGTTTACATCTTTGCAATAGCAAATGTCATCATCCATCTCAAAGTATTGAACAAGTTCTCTGTGTCTATGACGAAATTTAGATATCGGAGTATTGTGCGCTAAAAGATTCCATTCTTTGAGTCGCGAACCGAGTAATTCTGCTTGCCCTTTGGTAAGAGCGAGATCACGTATTAGATCTGAAAATTCTGAATGGTTAATTAAGTGAACACCATCATTCACCGGTATATAATCCGAGTCAGAATTAGTTTATAAAGCAGGTAAACTATCACTTTCTGATGGTTCATTCACGTCAAACGGATTTTGTTCTGGTGGAACTGGGATCGGACACGTGATTGGATCATGAGGCACTGGTTTCAAAACCGATTCAATATTTGGATAAACCACAGACTTTCTAGTTTTAAAAGTGAAACCATGGATATTTGTCAAGCAGAAGTAACAGTCAGTAGCGTGATTTGTCGGTTCACGCCATATTACTGGCACTCCAAAAGGCATTGACTTATGCTTCGGCGATTTTCGTAACCAACTTGCCAATGTATTTGCACAAGTCGAACAAACTGCATTTGGCTTCCAAGATTTATTTGTATCATCAACTTTCGAATCGAAATAAAGTTCATATGCTTTCTTTAGTAATGGTGTAAAGTTTTTCTGGTGAACACGGTCGGTAAAATATCCGCACACATAACAAAACAGATCAGCCGAATTTCTACAACTTCTAGAAGCCATATTTCGCTCAGAATTATTTCAAAATACAGTAACTATTTGAAAAATTGCGTAACATATGTCATGCATCTTTTAGCAGTATAAAAAGTAGAATTATTTTGCATTTTATTAATTTTTAATAAGTTATATAGTAAAAATGAAATGAAGCAAATAACGGTTTCCCAAAAATATATTTATTCACAAATATCTGAAGAACCCGATGTGATAGAGATAAACAGATTTCAAATTTGAAATCAGCGCAAGAAACTGACCTAAGAACACTTATTCTTATATAAGAAAGAAAAATGTTGTTTGTCAGTGTCATCAGCTGATTATTTCTCATAAGTTCACTACACAGCTAGTAGTGTATGATCAAGTATATTTTATAGTATATGTCAACCAACCACATACATAAAGTACAAATAAGAAAGACAATACGAAAACATTTGCAGAAATCAAATAAATCAAATAGGGAAATCAATGAAAATAATCACAGAATCTGTGATGACAACTGCAAGGGAATAAACAAAACAAATGATGTCACAGTGTATAAATATAAATGTGTATAGAACTAAATTTTATGAAAGGGTAGATCTACAAATACGAACAAATCAAAACAAAACTGAAGAACAGAAAAAATATTACGAAAACAACGATAAGCACAGTCTTCACAACTAACAAAAAATAGCAACAGATGTTGCATGCAAATTTTCAATTAAGAAAATTGCTCCCTACAGAACACTAATATAGGACCAATATGACTCGGTATACCCTATACTAGTCACCTCACCAACAGCCCACAGAAATATACACAAATATCACATATAAACATGTAAACATAAATATACATATAGCATAAATACATATAATATAATGAAATGTGTTGCAGATAGAATGTGTTGCAAATGGGAGGCTCAGTTATAATGGTACTGTATTATGGTACTTTATTAAACAATTAATTCTGGCCTAAATTATTAAAGTTCAACACAAACGATGACAGTGCAGGAAAATCCACCGTTTACAGTTCCTAAGAATCACAAGTAGGACTTCTCGCTTCAGTTGCACTGTACATTTCGCAAACACAGTCAAATATATGCTCCAACTTTGATGTGTAATGCTGTTTGTTTTATGTAAACACCGTCTGTTCAACGAGCGCTGACCTATTTACTGCATACGATCGATAGGGCAGGTCATGCTGACATCGACTGTAGAGTTGTACTGCTGGTGTGTCGTATCAGGCCACAGGAAACGGTCTGGTCTCAGTAGCTGACTTCCCAAAATGTCCACTGTGCAGATTGACCCAGAAAGCTGGCCTACCACATTGATAAATCTTGTTTCTTGCACCAGATTGACATGGACTGTTTTTTTGTGATATTGCTCGTCCAGTCACAATGTTCTGTAAATGGGTCAGGTTACCGACTGTTGGGGCCCTGACAAGGTGTACTGTTAAGTGCGTATATTCTGATGCAATGGGTGAGTGTGAACATCAATAATGACAAACGCGAATGGATGACAGTTCGACAGGTTTACAGGACACTCATTCCAATCACAGGTGGAAGTCAAGGATGGCTGGACTACTGTGGTCGTTTCATACTGTTTAATAGGACGCACACACTTAGACAGTACGTGTATAGTTACAGGAACACAGGTCGACATAAATAGCATATTGTTGATCAATGGTCTACCATCTTAAGTTAGCATTCATGTTGAATAACATCACAATGGAACATCTGTAGACAATCATTTAGATTTCCACTGTTTATCACTATAATCCTCAGGCCTTACTGACCAAGCGTGTCAGTTGATAAATACTGTTCAAGTATGACTCCTAAACAGAACCTCTTTTCTAGCGAAGATTCCTTTAGGTAAAGTACAGCAAATCTATCTGAAGATAATGTTAACCCACCAGTATTGGGTTTTCTTTATAACTGTGATCTCTTAATCATCACCTGATAATAAGGGGCATCCCCGTTCTCTGATTGATGATCGGCAAAAAGTTAGAATCCAAAATGGCTTCTGGTTCCCTTTTGAGCATCGCTCACTATACAGATGTATAGCAAATCTTCAATAGAAGCTTTATTCATAAACACAAATGTTTCTACAAGAATCAGCATATTCTTTCGTCTTAAATGCTGCATACAATCATCTACAGTGCTGCTAGGTAACATATCATCCCGACATCTGGATATGGCTAATCCTAATGTAGACATCTGCCCAATTAAGCCTAGGACGAAAAAGTTCAGTAAAATGTTCTTTTACCTGGGCATAGGAAATACACTAGCAAACACAAACGCTCTCCTGGCGTCACTGAATCAACACTGGTGAACTCATAGACCTAACAATCCTAGAAGAAACTATCTTCGTTCCCATAATAAATCATAGAGATCACAGACTTTGGACAGGTCTAAAGCCATGACATCCCGCCAGGCTCCTTCATCACCGAAGCACTCCCTAACGTCTCTTCATGCGCCGAAAGTGGTTGACCCCAAAGTACAGTACAAGGAAAATAGTCCGACATAGACATACAAAGATAACACGATATAAGACCGAATCGTCTCAAACAGACAAGGAGTAAACATAGATTCGGATCATAAACATCCCTGCATAAACCTCAGCAAGAATAATCTGTTTCTGGCTATACCAGACACAAAATATGACATGTCTAGATTCAAACGCCAAGTTCGATATTCAGGAAAGATACAAGAACAGATAACTCATAGAATGAATACACATCGACTACTCTGAGTTCTGTCCCTTAGACTTAAGAATCGTGAATTCAAAGATAAATATATTTTTATCAGACAAATAATTACATTTTACATTTGTATGCGTGTCAACAGTAATCTGTGCGTCACACAAAAGAATATGTGCGCAACAGTTAGTGATATCTTGTCTGTAATTTTAACTGTTTGTGTAATGATTGCTCTTGTAAAATCTTTATAAACGTTTTGTGTGAGATATCTGTGGCAGTGATTCCCTTTGAATGCTCTGCTATGATAAGCCTGTGGTATGATTTTCTGTTTGGCTACTACCTTGTCCAAGTGTGAGCAAACGGGACCAGACCTAGCACACAGATCTTGAAACTGAAGTTTGGCCAGCACATCTTGTGCATTTTCAAGTTTAACTTTAAAACTATCTGTCTCCTCCTTATCCTCACAAAGTTCAATACCTGCCTGAAAAAATTCAATTTTAGCTTCTAATTCTTCTGCATGTTTCCAGTTCCAACCAAATCTCTTCAGGTTCTTAATAGTACTAATGTTTGCATGTATTTTGCGGATTCTCAAATATCTTTGCGTCTATTGTATCGGCTACCTGTTCTAGAAGTCTCTGGTGTTTCAAAACAATGCCTAATAAAATATGAAGGTAGGGAGGAGCTACATTTTCAATTTCAATCTCTAATATTGGTTTGTGTAAACAATTATGGTAACGTGCCACTTGCCTTTTATTCCCTTTCCCATATTTCAAATGTCTATTGTAATCTCTTATCAACATTGCCAAACTTCTTGGTTTGCAAGTTGTATGCTCTCTGGATGTCTTTATTTCCTTGTTTTGCTGGAGACACCACAGACATGGGTATATTCCTTGAGCTCCAGACAAACCAAACATTTTCATCAAAAAGTCATAATCCCCGAATAAGAAAACAACAACTTTTTTACCATCCCACTCTAAATCTTTTATTGACTCTATCTGAGCTTTCATGCCATTCATAAATATTTCTAAATTATCATATGTATCTCTGACTCTGGCCATTGATAAAAGGATGGTATTAGATTTAGAATTTGGTTTCTCTAAATTTACTACCTGCATTGTAACTTTGAATGAAAGAAAATATACAAACAGTTACTTAGAATTCTTTGGCAGCCGTCGTGTGCACAGGATTGTCTACTAAAGAACACTAATGGAACAGTCCTTATCTCACACACAATAAAAAAAAGACATTCGTATTATAAATACAAGATTAACAAGACTTGAAAGATAGATCAAAGTTTGTGGAAGTAATCTATCTATAGCTTTACATGTTTTCTGACGCTTATATACGCAGCTAAATATCATTATAAATGAATGAAAATGCACAAACAGATGGTGCTTTACAAAAAGTTATTTTTTTACAACCTTATTTAAGATTTGCGAGTATCCGGAATGCGTTTACAGTGATTTAAATGTTATAAAATCTGGTGACAATATGCTTGTTCTTGTAATGCCAAACTCACAAAACTGACTACCACACATTCTCAAGATATGAAACCAAAAAAAAAAAGTCTGTGGAAATAATCTTCAGCTTCCCTTCGAGAAGTCTTTATAATTATAAACTCAAACGAATGGGCCGATTTTTAGATATTAAATTAATAAAAAGATTACTTATTTTATGAATTTCCTCAAATGATGACGCTGTTTTCAAAAGTCTGTAACTCCGTCAAAACTAATTTCAAACAAATAAAAATGCAACCAGAAATAGAACACAGAACAAAGTTATAGTACACAAAAGAATTTTAGCGCTGTGTTTATCCAGAACGAGTGTGTAATGATTTATATTTTACTGATTTTACACACACATCAGCTGATTTTCTCCGCCAAAACCCTCTGTAGTTTTTTACGGTGCATATGAAAATTTTATACCCGGTGTCAGGATTCCGGTCACCGAAACTAAAAGATCGCTTGGGTATAAGGCACAAACAGCCGTGTTGCATGAGCAATAGGCACATTGTTTTCGTTTGCATTATTGTTACTGACATCCACGACAGCATTAACACGTTCTGGGTTTCTTGCCTGTCGATAATTATTGTTCTGAAAAGAACCTCCATTGTTTGTATAATTGTCATTATTCCTATGGAATGACTTATTACCTCTGTTTGATCTGGCATTATAACCTCCTCTATATTGGTAATCATTATATCTGTTTGATAATGGAGGTCCATTATAATCATTATTATTATTATAGTTATCATATCTCTGAGGCTGTTGAGATTTCTTATTAAAGTTATATCTGCCTCTATTGTTGCCATATTGAACGGTTTGATTCAATCTATAATTCTTGTCAATGCTACTGGATCTTTGCCTAGAAGTGTTATAATTCATCACTCTGGCTGAAGCTGCTGGAAGAGAATCCTTAATATTATCTTTGCTTAAATTCTTGTTTGGGTGTGCGACCTGGTATTGTCTACCCAAGGTTTCACAAAGAGACAACTTATCTGGTTTTCTATCCTGTAAAAAGGATAAAAAATCCCCACTAATGTAGGACAAAACTTTACCTCTGAGAATTAAGTCAGACAAACCTTCAAATGTCTTTTCAATTTTAGCAAGATCAATCCATCTAGATAAGAACATTTTTACTGAGGCAATAAATTCTCTAAAGTACTTTGCAGAATCTGGCACTAGTGATTTAAATTTCAGCCTATAGCCATCCTCATCCAATTAAAATCTCTTAAGTAGCAAAACTTTAACAGCATCATAGTCATTTCTAGACTGATCATCCATTGTACACACAGCCGTAAATGCTTCTCCGACCAATAAGTTCATGAGCCTACTAGACCATGTAGTTCTATCGATATTAAACTCATGACAATAAGTCTCATATCTACTAAGGAAGCATGAGATATCGTCAATGGAAGAGATAAATTTAGGCAAATTTACCTTGACATATTAATTATGATCTCTTCTATTAGTATCAACATTCTTGACATTCACATGAGGTTGTTGCAATCTTAGTTTCTCAAGTTCATTCTCCGCTAATTTAATTTCTTGAGCAAGTTTTAACTTTTCCTTTTCAAGAGCTAACTCTTCTGCTCTTCTTATTTCTTCTTCTTGTCTTCTTTTTTTTTCTGACAATTCTTCTTGCCTTCTTTTTTCTGACAATTCTTCTTGTCTTCTTTTTTCTGACAATTCTTCTTGTCTTATTTTTCTTTGTCTACATAGGTTTGCAAGGCTTCCCCCTCCAAACCAAAATCTTTTCCAACCTTTACTAAATCTTTCAAGGTTGCCATGCTTTACTGTTATTGTGCCTTTCAATAGCAACAAATAAAGTAAATTTTATACTATTATCACTTTGAATAATATTTTCAATAATTATATCACCACTTCAATTCAACCAACTTGAGGCATTAGTAGCAAAATATATAAACGTTAATGATAGAGCATAAAAGAAAAGTACAAACAAGAAGACAGAATACAGTGATCAGAGCCAAACGAAGCAAATGCAAATAGGAAACTTAGGCATGAATATATAAATTGAACAATGAAAAAAAATATAGCTCTATTTACACTTATGACAATGCATCACAATTTTTTTACAACGTATATCACATCTATTAAATGAAAGATAACCAGGTTAGAAGCACAGTTTCACAAACAATAATGTAGCCAACTACAGAGGAAAAATACAAGTATATATAGGACTGGACCACAATCACAAATTGTACACTTAATAGTACTTCACAGCTAACACTCATAGGTCATGATTATTTCAATAGTAGCAGATTCACACAGCTTTGTCATCCCGGCTTGGCCCCCATTATTGTTGGGGTATAGATTAGTAGTCTATCTTCTCCCCGCCGAGTTCTTCTTTAAATCATCAAGAAGCTGGTTCTAGGCTTCCAGCATGTCTAGGGTATATTTTGTAACAGGCCTCTAAGTCCAACTTTTTGAACGTGTAATCAGTCTCCAACAGTCAGAAACTTGATAAGGCCAGTATGTCGTTGAAGAACATATATTCACTTTTAATATAGGACGAAGCTCCTTATATAGTTGCATCCATTATAATATTAATCAATGGCATTCACTAACCAGTCCATGAAACCAGTCTAGCGTCACGTAGACTAAGGACAAGATGTCTTATGCATACTGCTGAAATCTTTAATGAAATAGTTCCACACTCACTTCCTTCTATTCAGCATTCGCTTGTCCATTTAAATATAATCAAGCATAGACTCCATACTGTAGGACGAACTAGCTGATATAAATTCACAAAGACTCTATCACAAGAGTACACTTTCTGGAGCTCGTCAAAAACACGTCTTCTCACACACAGTAATACACATCGAAAGAGGACGAATACTAGCTCAGATTTGCCACGCAAAGCCGGCAAAGAATCGTCTGCCAAATATTAGCAGACTATGTGACGTACTTCCGGAGTAGTCCGGGCAACGCATATCAACAAGGAAGTATATATACAAACCATGTCGAGTGCGATAAAACCTGTTATGATTTTACACATAAAGTTGCACAGGTTCCTCATATTTCCTTTGGCTGCAGCTTCCTCTGCTTCCCTTGCCAAATCATCAATATATTTCATCTTGTCTCTTTTGATGTTTCTTCTTACTTCTTTGTTTGCTTCTATGTACACTTCGTGAGCCTTGGCTTTGGAGCTTCTGGTTTTGCTTCTGTTTAAATCTGCTTTCTTGTTTTTCCTGTCTTTTATCTTACTAGTGGTTTCTGTTGTTATCCGTGCCTTGTGCTGACGTTCTCTTTTTCTCAGTACTTCTTCACATGTCTCGTTCCATATTTTTTTACTTGTTGCCAGTGGTCTTCCGTATCTGTTTCATCTTCCAACTGTTGGAGTACTTGGTATTTGTTGGATACTGTGATTGAAAATTTTTCTCTTATTTCCTGATTTCTTAGATATCCCACATTATACTGTTGTCTATAGCTATATGCTGCTGTAAATTTCTTGTGTTTTAATTTTGTTTTAGCCAACAGAAGATGGTTGTCTGATACAACATCTGCTTCTATACATACTTTCACATCATGCAATGATGACCTAAACTTCTTACTTATGCATATGGGATCAATCTGATTCTCATTTCTGTAGTCTGGTGATATCCATGTTGCTTTATGTATTCTTTTATGTGGAAATATGCTTCCTCCTACAGCTAGTTGATTTGAAGCACAGAAGTTTGCTAATAGTTCCCCATTCTCGTTCATCATACCTAATCCATGCTTTCCCATGATTTCTTCAAAGCCAGTGTTGTTTGTTCCTATTTTCGCATTTAGGTCCCCCATCAAAATTGTGATGTCCTTTCTTTTCATATTGTCCAGGACATTTTGTAGTCTGGTGTAAAAGTCTTCTTTCACAGATTCTTCTTTATCGTTTGTTGGTGCATAACACTGGATGATGTTTATATTTACTTTCTTTTTGGCTGATTTAAACCTTGCTGTTATAATTCGGGGTCCCATTGCTTCCCATTCTATAAGTGCCTTCTGTGCTTCCTTGGACAGCATTAGAGCCACCCCTTCACTGTGGTGGGCTCTTTCCTCCTCATGTCCTGAGGCCAACACCATTTCTGTGATCAATCTCCTCTTCTCTATGCCTTTCCACTGTATCTCGCAGAGACCCGGGATATCAATCCTGTAATTTGACTTTTCTGCTGCTAACTGTGCAGTTTTCCCTTGTTCACACAGAGCGCGAACATTCCAGGTGCCAATCCTGGAGATTTTCCTAGACGAAAAAAGGTTAGTCGGCAACCCAGACTGCTTTCGGCTTTCTCTAGGCTGCTTCATGCGCCTCCTTTCCAGAGGAACTTCTTCTGTCTTGGGCGGCTGAATTGATTTATATTCTTTATTTGACTTGTCCATGTTTGTTGAAGTTTTTGTGGTAAAAAGTTATTTACGGGATGAGGTAACCAGTCCCATGCCCAACCCTCCTTAGTCGCTTTTAACGACATGCCTGGTAGGGTACAGTGTTACTATTCTTTGCTCCCCTTTCGGACACCGGTAACACACGGGTGTAAACTTTTTTTTTAACACTGCTTAATTGTAAATACATTATTTATGGTGGATGTTATACTTTCTCATTTGATTCAGCAAACAGATTTGTTTCACATCATTCTCTAATGTAAATTTTTTCGCTCATTTTTGTTTGTGCGAAATATCCAATGCCGTTCAAATAGAGTAGATTAGGCTTTGAAGAACACGTGTTACCTATAGGTTTAAGAAAGACACTTTTTTTACACCTTTGTCACTTATAGCTTGTAGAATAATCTTTGAATCTGTCTATTACATATTTTTGTCTGTCATTCATATTCATTCATAACCCTCTACTCCCAAAGGAGCATAGGCCTTCAACAAACACATGCCAAGATCTCTTGTCACGTGCCATCATCTCAAATTATTTCCACGTTCTCCTTATCATTTTCACCTCTGTTTCCAGCTCTCTTCTCCATGTGCTTCTTGGTCTACCTCTGTTTCTCTTGCCCCGGGGATTCCAGAACAAGGACTGCCTTGTAATGCTATCAACAGGTTTCCTCAGTGTGTGTCCTATCCATCGCCCTCGTCTTCTTCTCATCTCTAGTTCCACTGGCATTTGTCTATTTTTGTCATCAGTTCCACGTTGGTAACCTTGTCATACCATTTTAATCCCTCTATTCTACGCAAGCACCCATTTATGAAAGTCTGTAGCTTTTTGGTAGTTGTCTTTGTTGTTCTCCATGTCTCAGAGCCATACAATAGGACTGACTTCACATTTGAGTTGAAGATTCTTATTTTCGTGTTGGATCGGATTTCTCTTGATCTCCATATATTTCCCAATGCAATGAAAGCTCCTCTTGCTTTTTGTATTCTTATTTTGATATCACTGTCTGTCCCTCCAACTTTGTCTATATTGCTGCCAAGAGTTTGAAAGGGAAAGACGTGAAATATGAGTTAGCATTAGAAAGAATGAAAAGGGAGGCTGCTGATAAAGAACGTGAATTTCTGATATTGAAAGTAGAACATGAACTGGAAATTGCTAGAATTCAGGCTCAAGGTTCTGGAAAACAAATTGGATCATCCAGTAGTCCTCCTTATTTGCATTCAAAATTTACATTTCCAAATTTTTTTACTCACGCGATTGCATCGATAGTTTTTTACAAAAAATTATTATAAAGGCCACCTCTATGAAAATACCTAAGTAACACTGGAACAATCTATTATCAGACCATTTAACAGGTGAAGCCTTAAAATGTTTCATGTCAATGGATGAACAGAGTCAATTAGACTTTGAAATTGTAAAACAAACTCTTAATCTCTTGGCAAGGTCCATATAAAGTGACTAGGAAAATAACTGACATAGACTATGCTATTGATATAAAGGGTAAAGAGAAGACATATCACATTAATATGTTAAAAGCATATTCACAACGTCCAAAGGAATTAGAGTGCATTTAGGAACATATGACTGATAAGACTATTCGTCAAGGATGTTTTGCTGTAGTTCAGTCAGAGGTCACTACTTCATCTATTTCTTTGAAGTTTTCTTTATCTCAGTTACAATCTCTTGAATCTTGGACAAATGCTTTTATTTCTAAGTCTCTCAATCCTTGTGAACAAGAACAAGTTCAGAACATTCTTAGTACTTTTGTTGAGGTTTTGACTGAAATACCAGGTCGTACTGATTTAATTACACATGACATTGTTATTACTGATCACATACCAATTAAAATACGTCCGTATCCGATCATAATACACTACAAAGATGATGTAGAAAAAGAAATTAGACAAATGTTGGACATGGGTATAATATCACCATCCTCCTCACCATATGCTTTTCCCTTGGTATTGGTGAAGAAACCACAAAGTTCTTCAAGAATTTGTATTGATTTCAGAAAATGAAATAGTATAACTGTAACAGATGCAGAACCAGGGCCTTTCTTAGAAGATCTTTTACCTCAGCTATCACAGGCAATCTATTTTAGTAAACTAGATCTTTCGAAGGGATATTGGCAAATCCCTCTGACAAATGAAGCCAAGCCATTGACAGCATTTTCGACACCACTTAGGACTATTTCAGTGGAGTTTTATGTGCTTTGGTCTTGTCAATGCACCTGCGACATTTGTACGCACGATGCGCCATTTATTAGGCAACAGACATGACATCACCACAAATATTGATGACATTTGTTTGTTTCACTCGACATGGAACGAACATATTAAGGGCATCAACAGCAGTGAAAATCGAGTTACTTACTTAGTCGTTCCCCTTCTACCGTGAGGTGTAGAGGTTTGGAAGAAAGACTATCCTATCGGCTGTCTTCCTCCTGGCCTAGTCCATTCTAGATTGCCTAATGTTGTCCTCGCAGCGGACTCTGGGTCGTCCTGGGGGTCTGGATCCCTGGTTCTTTGTTTCCCATGCTTGTCGTGGTAGCCGATCTTCTCCCATTCTGCAGACATGGCCAAACCATCTTAGATGGGACTGTTCTACTTGGGTCTGCAGGGGGTGGCATTTTAGGCCTTGACGTATCGTCTGGTTGCGGACAATGTCTCTTCGTGTTACTTCAACCACCTTCCTGAGATACCTCATTTCTGAGGTTTGGATCTGGATTTTGTGGGTTGTAGTCATTGCCCATGACTCGCATCCGTATGTCAAAACTGGGACATAGGTGGAGCGGTAAACAGCCATCTTCGTTTTCTTACCAACCTCTCTCTTGCTGAGGAATCCTCGATTTATGGCTTGAAGAATTCTCACAGCTGCTGCTTTTCAAGTGGCCAACTCTTCTTTGATGCCTCTCTTTCGGTCTATAATAGCGCCGATGTATTTAAAGTGGTCGACCTGCTCCAGGACCTGTTCTCCCAGCTTAATCTGATGTCTTCTTTCTTCTCGTGATATCACCATGTATTTTGTTTTAGAGCTGCTAATGACCATCCCTCTCTTCTCCAGCTTTTCCTTACAGACTTGCAGGTTGGATTGGAGATGTGCCTCTGATTTAGCAATCAGGGCAACATCATCAGCAAATGCCAGCTCTGAAATACAGACCTGTCTCATCTTCCAGTACCCCACTGAATACTTTCTTGCTCGTTTGTCGTATGGCATTTAAAAATAATAGACGCTATAATAACAAATTACAAATGAAATTTAAACATGTATTCTATACTCCCGCTATCAGTCGCATAACGTCTATAAGGTCCGGTATGGTTAACAGTCGATTTTAAGTGTCGCGTCCGTCTACACTGTAAACATAATTACCGTCTCGTCTCAGTGAGTTAGCGGTCGGGTGGTGGACTAACATTTTAATTGAATATCTGGTATAAAAATCGCTACGCGTTATTATATTTAAAAGGTCTTACCAGCGAGAAAAAAATCTAAGAGAAGTATAAATGTTTAAATGCTATCACCACTTTTAAATCCTTAGCACTATTTTCCTCTTACCAGAAAATTCAGAACGAAAATCTCCACGAATCACATATAAACACTTCCAACAAGAAAAATGGTTCTCGGACTGCACGCTAGACTATTCAAATTCTGACTGACTTCTGATGGAAAACAGCAGTATATATATATATATATATATATATATATATATATATATATATATATATATATATATATATATATATATATATATATAATATATATATATATATATATATATATATATATATATATATATATATATATATATATATATATATATATATATATATATATATATATATATATATATATATATTTTTTTTTTTTTTCCCCAGATGAAATAAAGATTTCGTTCGTTCGTTTTGTAAGTCTGACTGTCTTCCTGCTTTCCTGTCTATCTATCTCTGTCGATCTATTAAATGTTTTCAATTTGCCTGTCTATACGCCTGTGTATCTTTTCCTCTGTCTTTCCTTCAGTTGACCTACCCCACTCACCATCTATTTACATCCTAACAGGAGAAGAAAGGACATCAACGATGAATGTACCCTCCGTGCGGAGCTGTGTCCGTGCTACATTTGTTTTCCTTGTGGCAGCCAGCATTATGACGATATACATTACTCCAGTTGGGATGTTGACACATTTTGTCAGCATGATCAATTTACTACCTTTATCATCAAACTTGACTACTCTGAAAATGCTAGAAAATCTGAATATGGCCGAAGATTTGTCATCAATCTCCAAAATGATCAAAGTGGCTGGAGTTGATTGTGAAGCTATATTTAATAGTTCCTTAAACAAAACAACTGCGGCGAAGACGAAAGCAAAGACATTTGGCAACACCATTTCTGAACAGTCGTACTTAAATTTTACCGTCGACTGTGTTGACTTTCAAAAAAAGCGTGGATATATCATGTCTTCTTTGACAAAAGAGGAAGAACAATTTCCTTTAGCGTTTTCGATGTTGATTTATAAAGACGTCGAGATGGTGGAGCGTCTCCTACGTGCTATCTACCGTCCACAGAACGTCTACTGCATCCATGTGGACCTAAAATCTTCTGCAGAATTTTACAGAGCTGTATCAGGCATCGCCGAATGTTTTACTAATGTCTTTATTGCCCAGAAAAGGATTAACGTAGTGTGGGGTAAATTTAGTGTGTTGGAACCAGAATTAGTCTGCATGGAGGAATTATGGAGATACCCAAAATGGAAGTATTTTATTAATCTGACGGGGCAAGAGTTCCCTTTGAAGACAAACTTTGAACTTGTGAAAATCCTAACAGCTTACAATGGAGCGAGTGATGTTGTTTCAACGTTAAAATAGTAAGATATGAGTCGAACTACATTGATTTTTTATACAGAGTGGCTCTTACTTTGTTACTTCAGCCTGCATTTATTTCTGTGAGCTTTAAAAATGTAGCTAAAGTTGTTTTTACTTTCATCACTACAGATTTCACAACCATTACTGTTTAAAAAACTGCTCATTCATTCATTCATTCAGCTCAGCATGGTAGATAAGCCTTAAACAAATACACGCCAAGTGGTATCTGTTCAAATTCTTGTTATGTTCTCTTTATCCCTGCCATGTCTGTGTTTACCTCTCTTCTCTGTGTATTCTTTTATCTTCCTCTATTTCTCCTACCCATGGGGATTCCAGAACAAGTACTACTTTGTAGTGCTATGAACATAATTAAATTACTGTTGTTGCCATCAAGTTAAGTCTTCTTCTTCTTTTTGGTCATCTCATGGCGATCATTATTATTATATTTTTGCTACTGCTGTCATTATTTCTATTACCCCTAATTCTACTAAGGTTATTGATGCGGTCCAGAGAGAGTCAAAAGGTGTCTGAGATGCTGATTTCTCCTTACGTAAATCTCAAGATTTGTCACCTACATTGATTGTACACTGTTTGAGATAGGAACTGGAGTGCGACAGGGATGCCTCTTGTCATAATTTCTTCTCTTATTGGCTATAGATTGGGTTACGAAAACATCGACCTCAGCCAACAGAAATGGATTCCAGTGAACTCTGACTAAGCAGCATGATGATCTAAGATTTTGCTGATTACCTGGTACTGCTGTTGTATAACCGTAATCCGATGCAAAACACAATTAAAGTTCTTAATGAGAGGTCACAACAAATGTGTCTAAAAATAAGGAGGGGGAAAAGGCGATGAGTATGAGAATGAATGCAACAAATTATAGCACGATTGCCTTTGAAGAAACATCTGTCCAAGGTGCATTGGACATGGATAAAAGAGAAATACTTAGGGCAGTTAATGATCACATATTAGAGAATGGCACTGCAATCGATGAATCATCAAGGCTAAGATTGCTGGAATTTGGCACCAAACGTAAGACCAGCAGGGATGGACGTATGAGAGGGCGCATCCGGTGTGCAACAGGAACAATTAGCATTCATACCCTTTGACATTTGCTGAGGGAAGCTGATCACCTATGGGTTTGCCCGGAATGCAATGGCGTTGATTCTGATTAACATTAACCTGTCCAAAATGTAAAACTATATGTTTATTTTGTAGCAATATAGAAAAACGTTGGGGGAGGGTAGAGTGATATAAAATATAGTGATATTAAAAAAAATACAAAATGCAAGATGGGCTTTAATGCCCTGGTAAATATATGGGAATAAAAAACAAATAAGGTCAAATACTTGATGTATTATAGATATGAACTTCTATTTATTATGTCGTTTTCCCTCTTTTTATCTGTTTAACCAGGCAGTAATAAAGAGTGGACACTAGCTTGGGATCAAATCTCAAAAAAGAAGACACGCATGTAAACTGTTCACAGCTTCAACAAGCTCACGAGAAGTAACTAAAGAAACAATAAGGAACTGCTCTGATACAACTGGGAACATAATATTCTATGACGGAAGAACCAGATTGTGCAGGAGATCTGCGAGACAACGTGATAGAGCACTTCCTTCTAAAATTTAACACATGAACAACAAATGATACCATTAGAATATTTGGTATGGTTGGTTTTGGTTTTAAGGACTTTCTTCATTGCACATGGACTACTCTATCAGTGCTCCAATCTCCTCCCTTAGATCACACAAGGAGGATCTCAGCACAGTGCATGAACTCCGTAGCACCGGCGAGAATCCCAGTGTGTGTATATAGGAATCAAAAATTCTATAAATATTTATATGGTGGGTATGTTTCTAATGTTTAAATTTTGCCAGGGCAGCGATTTCCAATTGCCGTGGGATTTTTAAAGTGCGCAACTTACACACGGGACCTCCTATTTTGTCGACCTTATCCGAGAAGGCTAGGCATCCTATTTCACTAACCCAGGAGACCAGGGGGAGTATGACATCATTACGACCACTGGTTCTGAAAAAATCCATAAATTATATTCCCTCAACTGGGAATCGAACCCGATAAACCTAGAACTCGAGGCAGACGCCATAACTCTTAGCCACTCCGACTGCATCAGAATATTTACAAGATTATATCTCTTCTTTTACTGAAGAGTGGTTGTTAAAATATACATACTTGGGGAAATACGTGTTATAGTAAAAATGTACATAACAGGAACACAAACTATTATAGAACAGGTAGTTTATGTATACTACGAATATAAATATAGTATATGATAAGGTAGTGAAATCACAATCTATGTGTTGAGAATAAATAGTGGAATAATTAAATAACACTACAGTTTAAAAAATTTCTCCCGAAGAGGAAAAAAAGGATCATCTGGAGTTTCGAATAACAAATATGAACTTAAATAGAAATTCTCGTGTCCCGTGCAAGATCTCACTCACAGTCAGTTAATTATTTATTAATTTGTTTATTTATTTATTTACTTATGTTTGTATTTATTCAATTTTAAAGTAATATAATACGTGCGGTTATTTAAGTTATTAAAATAACTTACTTACTTAGTCGTTCCTCTTCTACCGTGAGGTGTAGAGGTTTGTAAGAGAGAGCGCCATACTATTCTATCGGCTGTCTTCCTCCTGGCTTGGTTCCATTCTAGTCCTCGTTCCTTCAAAGATTGTCTAATGTTGTCCTCCCAGCGGACATTGGGTCGTCCTGGAGGTCTGGATCCCTGGCTCTTAGTTTCCCATGCTTGCCGTGGTTGCCGATCTTCTCCCATTCTGCAGACATGGCCAAACCATCTTAGTTGGGACTGTTCTACTTGGGTCTGCAGGGGTTGGATTTTTAGGCTTTGGCGTATCGTCTGGTTGCGGGCCTTGTCTGTTACTTCAACCACCTTCCTCAGATATCTCATTTCTGAGGTTTGGGTCTGGCTTTTGTGGGTTGTAGTCATTGCCCATGACTCGCATCCATACGTCAAGACTTGGGACATAAGTGGAGCGGTCCACAGCCATTTTCGTCTTCTTATCAACTTCTCCCTTGCTAAGGAATCCTCGATTTGTGGCTTGAAAAAGTCTCCCAGCTGCCGCTCCTCGGGTAGCCAATTCCTCCCTGATGTCTCCCTTTCGGTCTATGACAGCTCCAAGGTATTTAAAGTGGTCGACCTGTTCCAGGACCTGTTCTCCCAGCTTAATCTGATGTCTTTTTTCCTCTCGTGATATCACCATGGTTTTTGTTTTCGAGCTGCTTACGATCCTCCCTCTTTTCTCCAGCTCTTCCTTCCAGATTTGCAGGCCGGACTGAAGATGTGCCTCTGACCCAGCAGTCAGGGCAACATCATCAGTAAATTTCAGCTCTGAAATATAGACCTGTCTCAACTTCCAGTACCCCACTAAACACCCTCCTGTCTTCTCCTTACATGCCTTGAGGACATCATCCATGAGGAGTATGAAAAGACAAGGCAACAGGATATCACCTTGTCCTACACCAGCGGTGGTCCCGAACTCCTCTGACTCATGGCCTGCCGTCCTCACATAATTTCTGCAAGACTTGTAGAAGCTCTGTATAGCATGAATCAGAGGCGTTGGAATGCCCCTCCTTGCCAAACAGTCCCAGATTTTGCTCCAGGAGACCTTGTCAAATGTCTTTTCCAGATCTAAGAAGCAAAGATGGATCTCACTCTTATACTCAAGAGTATTTTCACTCAATTGTCTGAGTGTGAAGATTAGGTCTTGAGTACTTCGATTTGCTCAGAAGCCACACTGGACCTCATCCATTTGTGGCTCAGCTAGCTGTCTGAGTCTTTGCTCGAGTATTCTAGAGTAGATTTTACCAGGGACACTGAGAAGGGATATGCCTCTATGGTTTCCACGTTGTCGGTTGTCACCCATTTTGAAAATCGGTGTTAATATGGCAATCTCCCAATCCTTTAGTATGGTCATGTTGCACCAAGCTGCCTGTAGGACCCTTAGGAGTAATAGGTCGTATTAAAAAAAAAAACACTAATTAAAAAAAAAACCTAGATGGTACATTAAAAAACAACACCTAGATTTTTAATTTTGGGCGACCTGAGCTACTTTAGACGGTTTTTGGGGCTACTCTGTGCTATTTTTAGGCGAAAAACCGAAAGTTAATCTAGGTGGCTTTCTTCAACTAATTTTCCATATGTTTTAGGTTTCCCCTGTTGATTGCAGAACAGTTACCACTGGCTTGAAAAGGAAAATCATACCTAGATGGGACCAAAAAAAAAAAAAAGTAGATCTAGATATGAATCCACCTAGGAGTGGCAACGCTGGTTAGTCTCTCTCTCTCTCCCACCCCCTCCCCCCCTCCCCTCCTTTCCTACTACAACAAATATAATGATCTTGCCTCGGAACTAAAACATGTGTTCACAGCAACATTCCCAGCTATAGAAGAAGTAGGTGTAACAGGTCTAGTAGCTGCCCCGGTGTATGGCCTGAATCTGTTAGACTTGAAACAACAGTCAAGAGCAGAGGTACTTAAGAGGCTCGGCGAAACTGCGAAAAAGGAACATACATTTTTCGCTATGAAATTCACGACAGTGATTTATATACACACAACGACCACTTTCAAAACTGCATTAGTTTCACAGAATGGATAAACCCATAAGTGCATTTTGAAGTCGCAACCACAGTGGAGTGGGTCCTTTTTCCAGCGCAGGTGGCTTGCACTTGATAGTCATGTCCCAAGGGGGAACGCTTCCCATAGAGTATAAAGGACGTAAATCAGCCGAAACACTTGACCTGTCCTTCTTTCAGGCGAGTCAACCGGGTTGCGGATAATTGAAGAACTTCTAGATATAAGTGTTAGCTGTGATTACTGAATAAAGGGATGTGGACAAAAACAGATATTTCGGGCAGAAAGCGCTTGTGATCCTTGGTTGATAGCTTATCTAAGAGACGGTAAAACTCTGAATTCAAACCAAGGCTGCCTTGCGGGAATATCCGTTTAAAGGAAAGGCTTCGGGAGTAAACCCTGAGGATGAATTCGTAGTCGGCGTTCCTACAGCAGTCTAATGTTGATTCGACAATATTCTGGCAACTCCTGCGACGTGGCTGGTACCAAACTGTATCGGCTGCTGGTGTTTCTTTGGACGTGGAGAGGGGGAACATGCTACATGGGCAACAGCTTGATATCCATATAACTGTGCCCAAGCTTGCGCCCTGGAGAGGACCAAATGAACAGCTGGGCGACCGCAGTTGACATTCAAAGATGTGTGCAATAGAGACATGAAGGTACTGGCCATAAATCCAGAAAACTAGGAGGAGGAAGCTGCTGACCGCACCAAGTGGTGATAGATTGGTAGAAAAGAAGCTCTAACAACAAGCAGAAGAGAGAAAAAAACACGTCGAAATGAATTCCAGGAACAAAAGCAGGTGAGGCCTATCACCTCAGGGGCGTATTCCCATGGTCAGTCTAGACTGAAGGGGCTACAACAACAACAACAACTAATACTACTACTGCTACAACAACAACAACTACTACTACTGCTACAACAACAACAACTAGTACTACTACTACTACTGCTACAACAACAACTAGTACCACTACTACTGCAACAACAACTACTACTACTACTACAACTACAACAACAACAATTACAACAACAACTACTACTACTACTACTACTACTACTACAACTACTACTACAACAACTACTACTACAACAACTACTACTGCTACTGCTACTACTACTACTACTACTACTACTGTTACAACTACTACAGCTACTATTACTATAACTACTAATACTACTGTTACTGCTTCCACTACTACTACTACTACTACAGCAATTACTACTTATACTAGTGTTACTGCTATTACTGCTACTACTACTACTACTACTACTGTTACTGCTACTAATACTACACCAACTACTTCTACTGTTACAATTACTACAACTACTACTACTGTTACTGCTACTACTACTACTATTACTGCTACTACTACTATTACTGCTACAACTACTACAACTACTACTATTACTACTGTTACTGCTACTACTACTACAACTACTTCTTTTGCTACTGTTACTGCTACTACTACAACTACTACGGTTACTGCTACTGCTACTTCTACTACAACTACTACTATTACTACAGTTATTGTTACTACTGTTTCTACTTCAACTACTACTACTACTACTACAACTACTACTGTTACTGCTACTGCTGCTACTACTACTACAACAACTACTATTACTACTGTTACTGCTAATACTTCAACTCCTACTGTTACTGCTACTGCTACTTCTACTACAACTACTACTATTACTACTGTTACTGCTGCTACTGCTACTACGCCTACTACTACTACTACTACAGCTACTACTTTTACTACTGTTACTGCTACTACTACAACTACTACGGTTGCTGCAACTTCTACTACTACTATTACTACAGTTATTGTTACTACTGCTGCTCCTACTACAACTACTACTGCTACTGCTGCTATTATCACTACAACTACTGCTATTTCTACAGTTACTGCTACTACTACTACAACTCCTACTGTTACTGTTACTTCTACTACAACTACTACTATAACTACTGTTACTGCTACTACTGCTACTGCTGCTACTACTACTACTACTACTACTACTACTATTACTACTTTTACTGTTAATACAGTTACTGCTACTGTTACTGCTTCTTCTGTTACTAATACTACAACAACTACTACTACTAATGTTACTGCTACTACTACTGTTACTGCGACTATTGCTATTACTACTACTACTACTGTTACCGCTACTACAACTACTACACCTACTTCTACTACTAATACAATTACTACTACACCTACTACAACAACTACACCTACTACTACTACTACTGCTACATTTACACCTACTACTACTAATACAACTACTACTACACCTACTACTACACCTACTCCTACTACTTCTACTACTACAACTACTACAACTACTACTACACCTACTACTACTATTACTACAACTACTACAACACCTACTACGACTACTATTACTGCACCTACTACTACTACAACTACTACACTTACTACTACTACTACAACTACTACTACAACTACTACTACTTACTTACTTACTTAGTCGTTCCCCTTCTACCGTGAGGTGTAGAGGTTTGGAAGAGAGAGCGCCAGACTATCCTATCGGCTGTCTTCCTCCTGGCCTGGTTCCATTCTAGTCCTCGATCCTTCAAAGATTGTCTAATGTTGTCCTCCCAGCGGACTCTGGGTCGTCCTCGGGGTCTGGATCCTTGGCTCTTTGTTTCCCATGCTTGTCGTGGTATCCGATCTTCTCCCATTCTGCAGACATGGCCAAACCATCTTAATTGGGACTGTTCTACTTGGGTCTGCAGGGGGTAGGATTTAAGGCCTTGACGTATCGTCTGGTTGCGTACCATGTCTCTTCTTGTTACTTCAACCACCTTCCTCAGATACCTCATTTCTAAGGTTTGGATCTGGCTTTTATGGGTTGTAGTCATTGCCCATGACTCGCATCCGTATGTCAAGACTGGGACATAGGTGGAGCGGTATACAGCCATCTTCGTTTTCTTACCAACCTCTCTCAACTACTACTACAACTACTATTATTACTACTAATTAGCCAATGGTAGCACCCAAATATGTACAATAACCAACATCACGATTTTCCATTTAGCTCCCTATGGAGCATAGAGCTACCACTATAGCTGGTCCCCTTGCAGGAAACCTGCACAGGGCATTCATATACTCTTACAGCAGTAGTAACTGTGACAATTTGTGTCACACGATGAGGTTACCAGCCCCATGCACAATCCCATATTAGTCACCTTGTACGACATGCCAGAGATCGACAGTGCAGTAAGCCCATTCTTTCTTTGTTTCATGAGAGACCGCCAGGAAGAACACGAGTTATCATCATTCAAACACTCCATGTATTCTAATTATACCGTATCCGTTGTTGAGCAGGATAGTTGTGTCCGTTAACTGAACTACATACAGGTCTAATATTTCTTTCCTCTTATTATATTTATTCTTTTACTTCTTCTTCTATTCCTCGCTCGCTTTTCTTCTGTGTCCTTCCTTTCTTCTTCTACTTCTCCTCCTCCACTTCTTCTTTTTCTTCCTCTTCTTCTTCTACTACTACTTCCTCTTCTCCACTTACTGTTTCTTCACCTCTTCCTCCTCCACTTTCTTCTTCTTCTTCTTCATCTTCTTCCTCTTCTTCTTCTCCGCCCTTCTTATTCTTCTCCTTACTTTTTCTTCTTCTTCACCTTACTTCTTCTCTTTACAACTTCTTCTCCTTACTGCTTCTTCTTCTCATCCACTTTACTACTTCTTCTTCATCTTAATTTCCACAGACTAAGTCAAAACTGTCATATTCACAGTGCAAAGAAAAAAAGATGGAAGAACACAGTCCCACCACACGGAGCACGCGCTGTGAAAGGTTCTGTGCATATTGTGGCCCACAGGTAAATGTTTTACGAACGTGCTTCGAATTTTCACAGAAAAAGAAACATTGGGCTATTTTTGAACATCTGTTGTCTTCATAGATTTAAACCAATAAAGGGAAGGAAAAAAAAAAAAAAAACAAGTAGTAGGGACTAATTTAATTCGTTTTACTAAATGCCCTTAAAAAAAGAAACAGGAAATATGTTGAAAAATAGGGAAATGAACAAGTAATTTGATACGGATGAAAATCGAAAACTAAACTGCAAGAGTAGAAATAATAGGTAGAGAACATTGTAGGTCAATAGGGAAAGGTCAATAGTAACATGTTAATAGTAACATGGTAAAGTTCTGCACGACACTCTGAAAGAAGTGTGAAGTGAAAGTTAAAATAAATGAATTAGACAGGATAATAAGAAGGTATATAAGTCTCGAGGATGAATAATAAATGATAGATCTTAGATCACCCGGAGTCGATCTCACAATAAATAATTATGGCTCGTAGTTATGAAAGACTCCTGAAAGAACAGGCTACTGGGATAATAGTAGCCAAGCAACTGCTCGTGGCTGAGATGGAATGAAGAAAACCGACTGTTTAGATCCTACGCTACTTTATCTCATTAACGAAAAATCCCCGAGATTAATATTTATCTAAATAGAAACTACAAGACTGGACTAGAAAAGTCACTTAGTCAAAGGTTTTAGTTCATGAATAATCCTAACCAAATCATATACTTACATATTGGTAAGATGTATCTATTACAAGATCAAATAACATTGTTGGTAAAAGATAAAAAAATAACAAATTCGCCAACTTGGATTTTAATAACAATTTAACTTCCAAGAAGTTCTTTACAGTCGTTTCTATATTCTCTACGGAATCATCGTAATTTCATATGGCACGGAGTGGAGATAGTACTGATTAGGAACGCAACTCTGATTTAAGCTGTTGCAACGATAAATGGTATATTGCTTCTACCGTTATACAGTGAACAGTTAATAAGCTAGCTGTAACTTTCTTCAGTTAATATAGCTTGTACCCATTACAGTTATGGGCTATTATGAAAAATATGGGATTTCCAAACCACCTTATACAACTCATCGCACTGCTGTACCAAGAACAACAGGCAGTCGTAAGAATAGAGGGGGAAACATCAGAATGGTTTGAAGTACAGAAAGGAGTAAGACAAGGCTGTACCCTTTCCCCTTACCTGTTTAACATTTATGCCGAGAATATCATGAGAAATGTAAGAGATGACCAAGAACACACAAAGTTTGACTCATTTAACATCGGCGGGTACCAGATCCCGGAAATCAGATATGCTGACGACACAGTCCTCCTATCGACCAACCCAGAAGGACTTGAACAATTACTTCTGTCCACCAAAAAAACACAGCGAGGCCCAGAATCTATACCTAAACACCAAGAAGACTAAAGTATTGACAACAGACAAAGTAAAGACCAAACCAGAAATTGAAATTGATAACGAAGAACTGGAAAGTGTTAATGAATTCGAATACTTAGGATCAATCATCAACAGCTCTGGCGACTGTGCAGTAGAAATTAAAAGAAGACTTGCAATTGCTTCACATAAACTAATACAGATGAAAAACCTATGGCAAGGCACAAGCAAAGAAACAAAGTTACAACTGATCAGAGCATGTATATTCCCAGTAGCAACATACGGCTGCGAGACTTGGACACTCAATAAAACAGTTGCAAAAAAGATTACATCATTCGAAATGAAATGCTACAGAAGGATGTTGAGAATACCCTGGACAGAAAAAAAGACCAACAGAGAAGTACTGCACTCACTAAACGTACAGGAACATTGGCTCCTAAATACCATCGCAATAAGGAAGCTGAAATTTTTCGGTCATATAAAAAGACATAATAGCCTGGAAAAAACAGTGATGGAAGGCATGGTCCCTGGAAGAAGGGGAAGGGGTCGACCTAGACGACGGTGGACCCAGGACATCACAGAGAGTCTGAACTTGTCTTTGGCTGATGCAGGTCGACTTGCCCAGAATCGTGATGCGTTCAGAGCAGCTGTAATGGAGACAACGTTCTGGAAAGAATACGTCACATGATGAATGAACCCATTACAAGCAGGTACTGGCCTCTCACAGCCAGTTATAAACAGATAGAACCAGGTATGTCAAATATAAACTCGTTGTACCACATTGAATTGTGGAAGCAGATGCACTGCATCTGCAACAAACTCTACGTATCGCCAGAGTTTCATGGTCAGTTGCATATGGACCCGGGTTTTAGCTTTCAAAGGGCATCCTATTTTGATGTGTATGCGGCGAGTGTGCCGGAGAGGTTATTGATGTTACCAAACTACGTGTACTCGGAGTGAGGTCAAGCTATGTAAGTCCCTGAGTCTAATTGTTGATGATGATGTATTCTCAGGGTACCTATCTGCTACCTCTCTAATAGTAAGATCTCACTCCGGGAAATATTTTATGATATTGTTATGTGTTTTATATGGCTACGTGTCTAGGGTAATGTAAGTATAGTGATAAGTGCATCAAACAAACACAACTGTAACTCAATGAAATTGAATTAAGTAAGACTGTTGTTAAGTTTAGTTGAATATATTACAATGTTAATTTCCTGTCCCTCAAATATTTTTGGGGCAGGAATGGTTAAAATGAAGAGAACTGTATTTACATATAATAAATAAATAAGGAGGAATCTTTGTCCATATCTTGATAATAAACAAGTGTCACTGTAGGTGTATAACACAGACTGATGTAGTACTGTCTAAAAGTGAGAGTCAATGGTGGGAGGGACTATTTCTGTCATCATGCCCACAAAATTGAAAGTTCACGTGTGGAAATTCTTTAATGAATGAGTTTTCAGAGCCCACATAAGGGGACTTCACCTAATGTTTCTATATGACGTAGGTTTCAGTAGATCATATAAATTTCAGCATAAGGTCTTTCTTAGGCCATAAAATGCAGCATACAGCTTTGTTGAGGCTTTCTCTTTCTCCAATTCTGTCTTCACAAGGTTTCCTGCCACCAACTGGTAACAGGCAATATAACCCTTAAAAAAGAAGGACGTTCCCCTACTTTTATATGCTGGCTATAATATTTCCACAATTACTCAAACTTACCATCATTTGTGGTCAAACTCGTGTGCAAACATTTGCACTAGCCCCTAATTTATTTGACTTCACTCTGTACTGTGTTTACATTCCTCTTCCATATGGCTGCAACGCCCCTGTCACTTTAAACATTGATTTTCTTCCATACAATCAGATAGGTATACAGTTGTCTTCTTGTACCCTGTTAATTCTTTTGTTGTGAAATCATTCTAAGTATGTTTTCTGGCGTCATTTGTTTTCACTGTGACGCTGCAGAAGACTGTCAGTAGCTTTCTTGACTTACAGTCGTAATGATTTGTATATGGCAATATTCAAACACAATTTAATTTCGTTTCTCAATAAGACTGCTTAGGCATGCTTGCTGGGATGTCGTAATTCTTTTCCCATGGCAATGTCGTACAACACAAATTTTTGGGCCCCTATCTGGGTTTGCCTCTACATATTTATAAAATATATCAATAAAAGTATTTATCTTACCGCAATCAATGAAATATTTCACACAAAGGTAAGATTAACTGGCAATCAATGGCACAGGTGCAGATCGCTGTCGCCCAGACCGTTAAGGCATTAAGGTCACAACTGCTATGCGTCTGATCTTAATCTACTATGTTGAAATATTTTTCTCAAGTGGCAGCGTATTCTGGTAACGCGTTAGTTTTATCCCCCCTCTCCTAAACTATCATTAACCAATCAAACGAGTCAAGCAAATTTGACTGTTCAAAAACGCGTCCCCTAAAATGTAACTTTCGAAGACTTTCGAAATTGAGCAATTCCTCAGTGTGTTTGTCTGTCCGTCTCAACTTGTATTTTCTACAATATCTCGGTTATTATTGGGTTGATTTCAATTTTTAAAAGTGATGCCCTTTGGCCTCTATCCTCCTATCTAGTTTTCATCTAACTCTTCTTCGTCGTTTTCGTATATGTAATTTTTCTCTATATTTATTCTGAACAACATACTTTTCTATAAGGCAAGATAATCTATCAGAGGAAATAGTATGGCCTTTTTATACACAATATTATCGATATCATTCAATACCTCCATTTTATTTACCCTCTTTATAAGTTATCTAAGTTTCTCTATTTCCCCTCTTTTCTGCACACATTTGGTTTTAGTTTCAGTTTCAAACGCATAAGTTAGCCTTGATTCTTGTCATTTTACTCCCCTCCTTTTCCTCTCTCCATTTTTACAAGGCGAGGTATCAAGTGGCTCGTTGCGAAACTCTGCTAACGTTCTTTCTAAATATTGGTGAGGGTAGACTGTGTGCGGGGTTTAAAGGGGACGGGTAACTTATTTTGCACTCGTCGTCAAAAGAAATTCAAATCTTGTGCCAATCGTGGACTGTTAGGCTAGTAAATGGTGCATAATTTCAAACATTTGTAGTTATTTATAGTTACAACCTCCACTAAATAATAGGGCGGGTGTGTATACGATTTAGGGATGGGGTACCCTTTTTTCAAACTATGGTAGTAGAAAAGTCAACTAATGTCCATTTCTTAGCAGACGTTTGTCCTTGCTCTTGGCAATTTTCAAATATAGTAGTAGTGTTATAGGTTGGAAATTTTACGTTACTAGCTTTTGAATCAGGGAATTTCAGCGCGTTGTGGTACAGATACACTTTACGACAGTGTCTTCTCGTGGGTCTTACGTGCTGAACTGTAAAAATGTGCGTTACAAATGAATACGCCTGTTACAGTAACATGTCAATCATTACAGAGTGATTGCTTATTCTCACCATCTTACGAGGGGCGTTCAGAAAGTAATGCACCATTTCGTTTTTCTCAGGAGCTGTTTATTCAAAAAGCATGAAATTTATACACAATATACATGGATATGTCATATAACATCGGTATTATTCAACATAATCCCCATCAACTTGTACGGCTTTATGCCAGCGCAAAACAAGTGCATGTATTCCTAGCCCGTACCAGATTTTGTCTTGATCATGTAGCCATTTCTTTGCTGCATGAATCACTCCTTCATCATCTTCAAACCTTGTCCCATGGAGTGCATCTTTAAGTGGACCAAATAGATGAAAATCAGAGGGTTCCAAATCGGGACTATAGGGTGGATGGGGTAGTACAGTCCAACCCAATTTGGTGATTGCTTCCCGTGTTGGAAGACTTGTGTGAGGTCGCGCATTGTCGTGAAGGAGAAGCAGGTCTGCTGGATTCTTGTGCGGCAGAACTCTGCGAAAACGTTGATTGAGTTTTTTCAATGTCTTAATGTAAGCTTGCGAATTGATTGTCTCTCCTCTTGGCATAACGTCCACAAGAATCACACCTTCAATGTCCCAAAAGACAGTGATCATGACCTTTCCAGCTGAAGGAATTGTCTTGAATTTCTTTCTTCTTAGTGATTGCGGATGATGCCACTCCATTGACTGTCTTTTTGTCTCAGGTTCAAAATGATGTGCCCAGGTTTCGTCACCTGTAACGATCTTAGCCAAAAAGTTCTCTCCATCAGCATTGAAACGGTCCAACAATTCAGAAGAAATTGCTTTCCTTTGCAATCGGTGGTCATTTGTGAGACTTCGAGGAACCCATCTTGCGCAAACCTTAGAAAATCCGAGAGTTTTTATAACTGCATTTGCACTACCAATGCTGACTGACAGCTGTAAGGCCAATTGTTGAGTAGTGATTCGCCTATCAGTAAGAATAATGCCTTCAGCGCATTTCAACATTTCTGCGTTGGTGGCTGTGGTAGGACGTCCACAGCGCGGCCGATCAAGCAGCTCCGTATCTCCACTTCCTGATTCTTTGATTCTCTGAACCCAGCGACTGACTGTACTCCAGTGATGCCACAGCTGGGTATTTCTTACTAGATCTGGGTTTTTGGGCTTCCGTCTGGGTATCTGGGTAATTTTTTTCAAAATCTGCATTAATCTGGGTATATTTGACAATTGGTATTTACAATGTATGTATATTCTGTGCACTGAGCATTATACATTATATGTATATTATAATTAAATGTAAAACATTATGTGCTATATATTTTTTATTCCACTTAAATTTAATTCTTGTTTTTAACCACATCAATGACGTTGTTTTTTGACACGTTTACATCAGCTATCTATTTCCTGTTATTCTGTCATCTGCAATACTCGGTCATTTTTGCGATGTGTTATAAAGTCTTCTTTTTACATTATTAGACTTAAGCAGATAAACAGCATATTGGTTTTTATTTTGTTATTATAAGATTATGAAATGAGCGATGATGAAGGTACGCTTGGTAGTTGTAGCAGCATGACGACACACACGCCACCGCGTAAAAAAGTGAAGCCATGGTATCAGCAGGCTTTTTGTGCGGAATGGCTAACAGACAGCGAACTGAAGGAATGGATAAAGCCGGACTCTGGTAACCGCTATGCTGCGATTTGTACGGTCTGTTCCTGTACATTAACTAATGCCAACAAAACAGCTTTCTTGACACATTAAAGCACACAGAAGCACATGAAAAACTTCGAAGCCAAAAGCAAAACTCTGAACATTAACAAGTTTTTCATCAAACCAAAAGAGCCCTGTCTCCAAGACAAAATTGCTAAAGCGGAGATAGTGTTATCGGCTTTCATGGCAGAACATAATACTCCGTTTTTGCAAGCTGATCATTTGATTGAATGTTGCAAGCAGATATTTCCAGACAGCACAATTGCTCAAAATATGTCACTGAAGCGCACCAAGGCTGCCTATGTGATGCAGTACGGCATTGCTCATTTTGAGCGGCTTGAAGTTATAAACATTTGCAGAAATCAGAAATTTTCTATAATCGTTGATGAGAGTACTGATATTTCTACGAACCAGATGTTGGCAGTCGTTGTGCGATTCTGTGACACAAAAACAAAAAAAGTAGTTGATTCTCTGATAGACCTCATTGAGGTGGAGGATGGGACTGGTCTTGGCATGTTTACAGCTGTTAAGAAATTGTTGAGCACGCATGAAATCTCGCTTAATAACGTCATTGGTTTTGCTGCAGACAACTGTGCCAGTATGATGGGGACTGCAAGTGGTTTACAGGCACATCTGAAGACAGAGATTCCACATGTCTTTGTTCTCGGCTGTGTTTGCCATTCATTTGCACTTTGTGCAAATGCTGCCAGCAACCACCTACCGTCTTGGCTTGAAATTTTCATAAAGAATGTCTGCTTCTATTTTTCGCGTAGTAGTAAAAGAAATCTCCAGTTCCAGTTAATACAAGATGTAGTTCAGGCCCAGAAACATAAATTGTTGAAGCTGTGTGAAACACGCTGGCTGTCCCGCGAAGCAGTCATTGAGAGGATCCTTGAGCAATGGGATGCTCTGCACTTGTATTTCCAATCCGAAGCTTCAGTGTACAACGTCGACGGTGCGGGGCAAATCCTGCAGACGATGAACACTGCTGGCACGAAGCACATGCTTCTATTTGTCGGCTACTTACTGGGTAAAGTTAACGTCATGAACATGGAATTCCAGTCCAAGAACTTCCGTCTTTACAAAGTGTACACGAGTGTAACAAGAGAGTATCGTTTTCTTCTCAGTATGTTTATTAGGCAGGAAGTATTGCAGCATGAGCATCGCACTCTTGCCGACATTGATCCTTCGGATGTACATGTGCACAAGAAACTGAATTACATTGAGCTGGGTGGACGATGTGAAGCGCAGTTAATGCGACAACAGTTACGAGATAAAGAAGTCCAGTTTCGCAAGGATGCATTGGCATACCTGATTGAACTTTGTACTCAAATACGACGCAGGTTCCCACTTGAACAAAACAGTGTTCTGGCGCAAATGCAGCTGTTGGATCCAAAGCAAGCTCTCGATATCAACAAACCTTCTGTCATTCCATTAGCAGAGCAGTTCCCAACAGTTGTTTCAGAAGAGAGCCTTGATCGTCTGTCTGATCAATGGCGAGAACTGGCATCGTACCGAAAAAAGATCTTGGACATCTAGTGGATGATGAGGATCCGCCCGCATTCTGGCTGGGACTGCAACAAGTAACAGATGCTAATAACCAGAAGAAATTTGATGTTTTGGCTAACCTCATGTGCACGCTTATGGCACTACCTCACTCCTCAGCATGCGTCGAAAGAGTGTTTTCGAAGGTTAACTTAGTTAAAACTAAACAAACCAACAAGCTTTTGTGTGAAACAGTTTCCAATCGAATACTAGCCAAGCAAGCAGTTGCCAAAGACGGAGTTTGTCATAAGTTTAATCCTAGTAAAAGCGTGGTTGAAGATGTGCGTGAAGGACGTTGTCGGCAGAGATATGCAAAGATTCTGGAACTTCACAATCAAGATTCCACGTTGTCAATTCATGCATATGATCTTGACGAAGGAGAAGTTGTCGACATGGATGCCGAGTCTCTGACAAGTGACATTTTTCAACAGTAACAAGTTACAACTAACATTTTATATTTAATTTGAGGAACATTTTGTTAATGTAACTAATGTAAGTATATTACTGTTAAAATATCTCATTTTCAAGAGTTCATATATTGGGGTGTTATTAAAATAATTTTTATTTAATTGTGAATTTTTGGTAATTAAAAAAAAAAAATGAAGAAATACATAAAAATTGGTAGCACACAGATTATTAGTGCTAAAGATGCACATAAAAGATTATGTACGCATCGTCTATCCCGTGTATTTGAGGCATAAAATATTCTGGGTATTTCTGGGTTTTTTTTTAGAAGAGCATCTGGGTTTATCTCTAGAACTTGAGTGGCAACACTGCTGTACTCCTGTCGACTGCAAAACTTCCATACACATCACATAGGTGCTTGTGAATATTCACAATAGTTTCCTTCTCTGCAACGAGAAATTATATCACAATTCGCTGTTTATAACGCAAGTTGCTAACACGCTCCATTTCAACGGTTTAATGCAGCCGTATTATTTGGCCGGTTACGGTGCAATTTGGTACACACAATTGGCGCATGCCATATTTAAAGTGTGCAAAGTTTCATGCTTCTATCTTTATTATTAGCTAAGTAAAACGACGTGGTGCATTACTTTCTGAACGTCTCTCGCATTTATGTCTGATAAATTCTAGAAAAGCAATCGGCAAGCATTACTTGACTCAGAATGTCAGACTATCGTTACCTTTCCCGATGAAAGGAATGGTAGCTATAGTGACTTCTTACTAGCTGTAATAAGTCATACTCGGAATATTAATGTATAAGTATTCTGTTTGAACATCCTTTCATATATAATAATTGTAGACTAATGGTACTCGTTGTTACAAGGAGTAAAAATAGTAAAAATAATTTACTAATCAAACGCGTGTATCTATCCATATATATGCATTGTATACAAACGTAGAATGAGCCAAAGTAATTCACAAGGAAACAGTTAATTCACTGCTATATACATGTTCAGTCAGACAACATCAAATATTATCATATATGTTATGGAATCAACACCCGTGTGTTACCGGGGCCCGAAAGGGAGCAAAGAATAGTAACACTGTCCCCTGCCAAGCATGTCGTAGAAAGCGACTAAGGAGGGTTGGGCATGGGGCCGGTTACCCCATCCTGTAAAAAATTTAAACCACAAAAAACTTCAACAAATATGGACAAGTCAAATAAAGAAAATAAAACACAGCCATCCAAGACAGGGGAAGGTCCTCTCGCGGGGAGGCGTATGATGCAACACAGAGAAAGCCGAAAGGAGTCTGTGTTGCTGACTAACCTTCTTTCTTCTAGGAGAACTTCCAGATTTGGCACCTGGAATGTTCGGACATTAAACGAACAAGGGAAAGTGGCGCAAGTGGCAGCAGAAATGAGAGAATACAAAATCGAGGTTTTGGGAATGTGTGAAACAAAGTGGAAGGGGGTAGACAGGAAGAAACTCATCACAGGTGAATTGGTGCTGTCCTCAGGACATGAAGACGAAAGTTCATACCACAGTGAAGGGGTAGCTCTTATGTTATCTAAAGAAGCACAGAAAGCACTCATTGAATGGGAAGCTGTTGGACCCAGAATAATAACAGCTACTTTCAAAACAGCTAAAAAGAAAATTCATGTAAATGTCATCCAATGTTATGCACCAACTAATGACAAAGAAGAGTCTGTGAAAGAAGCATTTTATACTAAACTACAGGAAATTATGGATAAAGTAAAAAGAAGAGACATCACAATTTTGATGGGTGACATGAATGCAAAGATAGGTACAGTCAACACCGGATTTGAAGAAGTCATGGGAAAACATGGGCTAGGAGTAATGAATGAGAATGGAGAACTATTCGCAAACTTCTGTGCTTCAAATCAACTGGCTATAGGAGGAAGCATGTTTCCACATAAGAGAATACACAAGGCAACATGGATATGACCAGATCATAGAACAGAAAATCAGATTGATCATATATGCATAAACAAGAAGTTTAGATCATCATTGCAGGATGTAAAGGTATACAGAGGAGCAGATGTGGCATCAGATCACCATCTTCTGATAGCCAAAATAAAAATGAAACTCAAGAGATATGCAACAATGCAAAATTATAGACAACAGTATAATGTAGGACAGCTAAGAAATCAAGAAACAAGAGACAAATTTGCGGTCACAGTATCCAACAAATTCCAAGTGCTCCAACAGCTGGAAGATGTAGAGAATACAGAAGACTATTGGCAGCAGGTCAAAACTGTATGGAAGGAGACATGTGAAGAAATACTGGGGAAAAGGGAAAGACAAAAAAAAGCATGGATAACAACAGAAACCATCAATAAGATAAAAGACAGAAAAAACAAGAAAGCAGAGTTAAACACAAGCAAAACCAGATGTTCCAAAGCCAAGGCTCAAGAAGTGTACACAGAAGCAAACAAAGAAGTAAAAAGAAGTATCAAAAGAGACAAGAGGAAGTATATTGAGGAGTTGGCAAGAGAGGCAGAAGATGCTGCAGCCAAAGGAAATATGAGAGAACTGTATAGCAGCACAAAGAAGCTAACAGGGAAATACAAGCAAACAAGTTGCCTCATAAAAGACAAGAATGGGAAACTGCTCAGCAATATACAAGAGCAAATGAAGAGGTGGACAGAATATTTTGGGGACCTTCTCAATAGACCAGCTCCACAAAACCCGCCGGACATCCAGCCAGCAGAAGAAGAGCTACAAATTAACGGTGAAAGACCAACGAAGGAAGAAATAAAGAAAGCCATAAAGCTTCTAAGAGATGGAAAAGCGTCTGGACCTGATGGCATTCCAGCAGAGGCCATCAAAGCAGATATCGACACGGCTACAGAGATGTTATATAAATTACTTGGTAAAGTCTGGGAAAAGGAAGAGATACCAGCAGAATGGAGGGAAGGATATCTGGTTAAGTTGCCTAAGAAGGGAAATTTACAAGAGTGCACAAATTATAGAGGAATAATGTTACTATCAGTGCCAGGAAAAGTATTAAAACAGGATTATCCTTGAGAGATTAAAAGAGTCCATAGACAAGAAACTGAGAGATGAACAAGCAGGTTTTCGACAAAACAGATCATGTACAGACCAGATAGCCACTTTGAGAATAATAGTTGAACAAAGTCTGGAATGGAATTCACCACTATACATCGGATCTGTGGACTACGAAAAGGCATTTGACAGTGTAGACAGAGAATCACTTTGGAAATTGTTGAGGCATTATGGAGTTCCCCTGAAGATCATTAATTTAATAAAGAAAACATATGAAGACATGACATGCAGAGTTCTTCACGAAGGACAGCTTACAGAACCGTTTGGGATAAGAACAGGAGTGCGACAGGGATGCCTCTTGTCTCCATTTCTTTTCTTGCCGGCAATAGATTGGGTTATGAGATCATCAGCAACACACAACAGAAATGGAATCCAGTGGACTCTGACTAAGCAGTTGGATGATCTGGATTTTGCTGATGACTTGGCTCTTCTGTCCCATAGCCGTAATCAGATGCAGGACAAATTGAAAACACTTGATGAGAGGTCACAGCAATTGGGTCTGAAAATACACAGGGAAAAGACAAAAATAATGTGAATAAATGCAGGTAATGATAACAGGGTTGAACTTGAAGAAACACCAATACAAGATGTAGAATCATACACATATCTTGGCAGTAATATAGACAAAGTTGGAGGGACAGACAGCGATATCAAAATAAGAATACAAAAGGCAAGAGGAGCTTTCATTGCATTGGGAAATATATGGAGATCAAGAGAAATAGGATCCAACACGAAAATAAGAATCTTCAACTCAAATGTGAAGTCAGTCCTATTGTATGGCTCAGAGACATGGAGAACAACAAAGACAACAACCAAAAAGCTACAGACTTTCATAAATGGGTGCTTGCGTAGAATAGAGGGATTAAAATGGTATGACAAGGTTACCAACGTGGAACTGATGACAAGAACTAGACAAGTGCCAGTGGAACAAGAAATGAGAAGAAGACGATGGCGATGGATAGGACACACACTGAGAAAACCTGTTGATAGCATTACAAGGCAGTCCTTGTTCTGGAACCCCCAGGGCAAGAGAGGCAGAGGAAGACCAAGAAGTACATGGAGAAGAGAGTTGGAAACAGAGGTGAAAATGATGAGGAGAGCATGGAAAGAACTTGAGATGATGGCACGTGACAGGAGGACTTGGCATGTGTTTGTTGAAGGCCTATGCTCCTGTGGGAGTGGAGGGTTATGAATATGGAATCAAGTTATATACATAATGTACTTGTCCGATTGGAAGAATGGATTAAGCGCTTGTCTCTCGCGGAAAATTACCGGGTTTCAGATTCGTAACCTAGTAGTATCACGCTCCAGTCTACTCAACTGCAAATAAGCACGTCTGCTCGCGAGGTAGGGAAGGCAAATATGGCGAGTAAGGGAATCGGACTCCCCAACTCATAAAACTAAGTTCTAGCATAATGAACATTCAATTCCCCTACGACAGTATCTGCTATAGAACTACATTTACTTCACTGATATATATATGAAGATATTTAAATTAATTCATCTTACCCGCTGGACAAGTCACTCCTCCAAGTTTCCTGGCAAGTTACAGTCAGAACCAAATCTAACTCATTACACTGGCACTGCTCAGTGCTTAAAAGCATGAGCACAGGACTTCGCTACTGAAGATTAGTTCCCAGTCTAGGATATTCATAAATATATGCTGTACAGTTTAACGTGCTTGGAATTCCAGCAACATCCAATAACAATCGAGATTAGACTAAGATCAGCCTCTTTATTTGACCATGAGTTTATCATGGATGCCCAAACAATTTACATGATAGTCTTCCTTAGATGTCTTCTTGGCTTTGAACCTAGTTTACATGAAGAGATGAAGAGGGCTCATATTAAAGTGTTAAAAGTGCTTTTCTGATTATAACGGAACGTTTTCGTGCATTATTTTTCCTTGGTTTAATAATTTTGGGTTTTCCTTCTCTCTATTACTGTTTCCCTAAATTTTCTTTCTATTACGGCCCCTTCAATTATTTCGCCTTTCCCACGCAAATAATTTTGCATTCGAGTCAGTTATTTTTTCTAGGTTTTATTGGTTTTGGTTTTTCATTCTTTCTGTTACAATTTCCCTAAGTTTTCTCTCTATCACGGTCCCTTCAATTATTTCGCCTTTCCCACTCAAGTAATTTAGCATTCGAGTCAGTGGGCGGTACCTTGCCCAGGCTACCTGGACAAAACTCAATTTACAGGAGTGAGGAAAAAATATCGGATTTTCAGCGTTAGTCGTTGTGGTGAAGTGGGATGTTATAAATATTTATAAGGGACTTAGTGTACTGACTGAGATCAGCTGTGAAGGTATATATATATCTAATAAGAGTAGTGTATTATATATCACCTTACTTGCTACCACATATTTATATATCTCAGTCAGACTTATTCTGGAATAGTGTGATGCTACGTTATGTGTCTAGGGTATGTGTATGGTGAAGTGTAAGTCACAACAACAGACAGATAAACAATTTATTTAATCCAATACTCTTAACAACACTGTGACACTCACATACAGATAACACTCTATGAGAATATCTTAAAGAAGTCACTCGTAACGTTTCAAATAACAGTATGTATTCATTACTGGCATGAATGAATATGTGTCCTGATTCAACTACAAGGGAACCAGGAATCACAATCAATTTAAATTACAAGTTATGTACAGAATGTATTTAATATGAATATTGTAGTGACATATATTATTACAAATGTTCTATGTGTGTCAGTTGTGTAGTAGTAAAATGAGGTAATACTGGTTTTGTTTTGTTCAAGCTCTGTTGGTATTTGTCATCATGACTTCAATAGTTTGTCTTTAGGGACTGGTTTTTGGAGATGTTCACAGTTCCTGATTTTAAGACAAGTAAATTCCCCTCTGAATGGTATTTTTATAAAGTTATTTCAAGATGAGGGGACATAATGTTGAGCTCAGCTGGCCAACTCTGCTTATCTTGAGTGATGGCGGCAGGAAAGGACTCCTCTGCTCGAATTCTCCTCTGGGCTCAGGAGACACCTCACTGATAGCTAAAAAGACCAAGGAGTATGCTGTCCGACTCTGGATTCAGCAAATCTCTGACCAGATGCTGCTCAGTACCATCAAGACCACTGTCCCTGAAATCAAGAAGGATGTACCTTCTACTTCATAACTAATTTATATTCTCTTTTACACTGATCACAATACAGCACAAACATTGCGTTCAGAGCGTTAGGCCAACAGTCAGCTTCATCTGAAATACTTTATACCAGCATTACCATCCTTAATGGTCACTACGCCTCTGCACTTCCAGCATTATTTCTTTCTAGTCAATCATCCAGGTGTCAGTGTACTGTTTGGCCATTCCATGCCGTTTTACTTCTCTCCGACACCCTCTGTTCAGGCTGGAGCATTTTAGGCTTTACCTCACGTTTGCCACTGAACTACACATATATATACAGGCATAAATCAACAATTCACATTCAATTTTCATTAAAAGATATTAAATGGTTCAAGCTTACCACAATTCATACGAATAACACAGATACGTTGATTAGCAATGAATTCTGGCACAAACTGGCACAAATTTCCTTCTGCTTATCTTCCAGGCTTTTATTTAGCCAAATATATGCTGGCTTCAACGCACTGATGCTTTATCAAGCTATTTTAAACAAGTGGTTTCGAACTAACGCTCCCAAGTGTGTATATCAGCGAGACTGGCCAATGAGCCACGTTTCGACAAGTGTTTGAAAAAATGTTATCTTTTCCCGTCTCCCCTAACAACCAAGATAGTATTTATAGCCCGACCAATCGTGGTTAGGCTTTCATTTGTTGCGCTCCAATCAATTTGGAGTTTACATGGTAGGCTATTTCTGTAACGTAAATTTTTTTCAAACACGTTAAAAAAAAATCTTATGAGCAGAAATGATTTTATGCTGTCAGGCACCCCCAATATTTTATTTTGGGTATAATTTATTAATTCCTGGACTATTTGCGTAACGTTTTACATATTATTTGTCAGCAAGCCCTAAGGAACCCAAAAATACTAATTTAAAGGAGCTACGTGGCTGCGTTCAAAATATGCAATTTCTTCTACCTCCTGTTTGGAAGATGTGCTGTCTGGGTACTGTTATGTGTTCAAACGTAAACCCATCTATTGTTATCTTTTCTAATAAGAGTCTGTTATGATTTATAAACCTAACTCTGGGAAAGGGTAGTGTATTTTATCACTGTCCGTCTGAAAAAGTTAGTGCTTGTAGACTTACACGCGTGATGGCAGCATTTGCGTATCGCGCGAAGCGTGTTTAGTGTTCGGCTTTTTGCCTCTCCCTTCTCTTTTTATCCTTTTGTCCATCTGTTCGTTCGTTTTGGTAACGCAGTATAATTAATGTTAGGATTAATTTAGGTCATTACGCAGTACGTCTCAATGTTTTTCTTAGAAATGCAGCACACGTTTCATTGAAGAAGGCGGGTAATAATACAGTAAGCTTTTATATCAACGTGAAAGCGTTACAATTGGCAGACGAAGCAGAAAACAAGGGGGATTTCGAGTACATTCTTTGTGACAGCACTGTCATTTTACCATTGCTCTTTTCTTTATTATATGTATTTATTAGGCTTTATATTTACCTAATAATTTATATATGTGGATTAGAATATTTCATGACAGTCGTGTAAGATCAGACTCAATTATGTGTCTTAAGTTTCTGGAACACCTCATTTTTGTAGCAGACATGATGACGCCAGAGACCACCAAATCAATCTCACAGAAACCACATGAAAATACAGTACATACAATATTCCAGCCCTCTCTCAGCTACTGCCTCTGATAGCTTCATGTCACCAGTGCGAAAGTCAGAGTAGCTATAAAATCAGTTTTGTAAGCTTTGGCCATAGCAAATTCTAAAACACTAGTTAATTATCTAGTGCATTTCTAGCAAAAATGTTTTAGCAAAAGAAGTACACATTCTGAAAGCTTCTTCAGAAGAAATAACTATAGAAAGGCCACCTCTGGTAACGCCGACCAGAAAACAAGTTCTGGGAAGTTCTGAGCTCAACAAAGGGTTGAGTTATGTAATTTGTATACAGTGTGTATGTGAATGATGATATGTATTTCAGGTGACGAAATGTGTATTGTGACCTTTGCCTTATAACTATGTCGTTTTGACCTTGTATATGTATATAGAGGTTTTCAGACAAAAGGAACCCTACAAAGCTTTTGTTCGACAATTTTCCGTCGCGTCAGAAACTGCCAGACGATTTTTTTGTTTAATGTCTTAACATTTGGTGGACACTATATGGAGTAAAACTGATAAAAGTAAAAGGAATACGCCCACTAAACTCTGAGACAGGGGTAATCACTGATGGGGGACGAGACAAATCTCTGATTTATAGTTAAATTTATAACCGATTCCCGGTTATCTATATTTTATTTACAGTCTCTTTTGACATCAGAAGCTGGTGTTCTTAGCACATTGTCAAGGAAGGCAAACACAGCATCACGATAGTCCATCGTGGAAACAGACCGAAGAGATTATAGAGAAAGAGTCACCCCAACCCTTTGGCAATACACTAAGAAAGGATCAGCCAAGCACATATGAGTCCTAACGGACTGAAAACACTGACAGACACCATTTTTCTTTCTTATATAAGAATAAGTGTTCTTAGGTCAGTTTCTTGCGCTGATTTCAAATTTGAAATTCGTTTATCTCTATCACATCGGGTTCTTAAGATATTTGTGAATAAATATATTTTTGGGAAACCGTTATTTGCTCCGTTTCATTTTTACTATATAACTTATTAAAAATTAATAAAATGCAAAATAATTCTACTTTTTATACTGCTAAAAGATGCATGACACATGTTACGCTATTTTTCAAATAGTTACTGTATTTTGAAATAATTTTGAGCGAAATATGGCTTCTAGAAGTTGTAGAAATTCGGCTGATCTGTTCTGTTACGTGTGTGGATATTTTACCGATCGTGTTCACCAGAAAAACTTTACACCATTACTAAAGAAAGCATATGAACTTTATTTCGATTCGAAAGTTGATAATGCAAATAAATCTTGGAAGCCAAATGAAGTTTGTTCGACTTGTGCAAATACATTGGCAGGTTGGTTACGAAAATCTCCGAAGCATAATTCAATGCCTTTTGGAGTGCCAGTAATATGGCGTGAACCGACAAATTATGCTACTGATTGTTACTTCTGTTTGACAAATATCTATGGTTTCACTTTTAAAACTAGAAAGTCTGTGGTTTATCCAAATATTGAATCGGTTTCGAAACCAGTGCCTCATGATCCAATCACGTGTCCGATCCCAATTCCACCAGAACAATATCCGTTGGACGTGAATGAATCATCAGAAAGTGATAGTTTACCTGCTTTAGAAACTGTTTCTGACTCGGATTATATACTGGTGAATGGTGAATGATGGTGTTCACTTAATTAACCATTCAGAACTTTCAGATCTAATACGTGATCCGCTCTTACCAAAGGACACGCGGATTTACTCGGTTCGCGACTCAAAGAATGGAATCTTTTAGCGCCCAATACTCCGATATCTAAATTTCGTCATAGACACAGAGAACTTGTTCAATACTTTGAGATGGATGATGACATTTGCTATTGCAGAGATGTAAACGGTCTAATGGTGCACCTCGGTCATGAGCACATAGTCAACAAATGCGACTTTTCATCGACTCTTCCAAGACTAGTCTAAAAGCCGTGTTATTGCATAACGGAAATTTATTTTCATCAATTCCAGTCGCCTACTCTGTTCATATGAAAGAAACTTATGACAATATGGCTATACTTTTGGCAAAAATAAAGTACAATGACTACCAATGGCGGATTTGTGGAGACCTATAGGTCATTGCAATTCTCACGGGCATGCAGACTGGGTATACTAAATTTTGTTGCTTCCTATGTTAATGGGACAGCCGCAACAGACAGGAACATTATGCAAGAAAGATGTGGCCTATCAGGCATCGTATGCAGCTCGGGCATAAAAATGTAATACACGAGCCATTAGTTAACAAAGACAGCATCATTTTACCACCGTTCCATATAAAGTTGGGGCTCATGAAGAATTTCGTAAAAGCGTTAGATAGAACGAGCAAAGCTTTCACTTATCTTCGAGAAAAGTTTCCGCAAGTTAGCGATGCAAAGATAAAGGAAGGTATCTTTGTAGGACCTCAGATTAGGAAAGTTATTGCAGACAAACAATTCGAGAACTTGTTACATGGTAGTGAACTTCGCGCATGGTTGGCATTCAAATCGATCGTCGATAACTTTCTGGGAAATCACAAATCTGCCGACTATGTGCATATTGTCAAGCAGTGCATAGATGCATACAGAATTATGGGCTGTAACATGTCCCTCAAAATCCATTTGCCCGATTCGCATCTTGACTTTTTCCCTGACAACCTTGGCGAAGTCAGCGATGAACATGGAGAACGATTCCATCAAGATATCGCTGTAATGGAGTCACGTTATCAAGGACGGTGGAGTGTGACCATGCTTGCCGATTTTTGTTGGATGCTTCATCGCGATGTACCACATGCCATTCACCGACAAACGTCGACTGCAAAGAAATTCAAGCCTACATAACTGTTATACTTCTTGTACGAATGATGTTGTAATACTGTATGCGTTGTTAAAAAGCTTCAATTGCGTATTTCTAGAGATCCCGACCTGATAGAGAAAAACGGTTTGCAGATTTAAAAACAGCGCATTAAAATTGACCAGAAAAACATAAAAATGTTAGAGAAAGAAAAAATATTTTTTTTTGTTTGCCAGTGAAATCAATTCACGGCTATTTGTATTCTTGTTTAAATGCAACGTTTAATTCTATATAAGACGTTGGAATTACATTTCTCTAAAATTAACAAAATTATCACTCAACAACCCCTGTCTAGGATGATCTAATTAAATGTAATATTTGGAGGAAACAAAAACTCATTAATACATTTGTTTGATGTGATGTGCAGCAAGATCACTTGTCTGAATTTAGATTATTATATTATCTCAAAGTGTTGAACAAAAATCTATGTAATAAATCTTTTCGTTATATGTACGATATAATATAACTGCGGAGTATTGTTCAATTCATACTTCAAAGTTGTAACAAGCACGTTGTGGCCAGTAGTTATACACTCTTATTATTAGAATTTACTTCACCTATCCTTACACCTATACCTTATCTTCCACTGTATTCTAATCCTCGACTATACATAATTGTAGGATCAGATCCATTTTGACTTTCAGTGGTCTCAGATAATTCAGGACAGCAGCCATCTATTTTTCGTTATCTGTACCCATTGCTTTCTCTAAGTTCTGTCCCATAGTTTCCGCCAGGCATTTCTTACTCCTTTCACGAGCCTAAACTTCTATTTAGAGAAATTTTCCTGGAGAACTATTGGGTTATCTTTTATTATCTCCTATATTATCTACTACTTATAGGAGAATAGTAATTTCGTATCTCACCTTCGCCACAGTTAGTGAGGGAATCACAAGAGATATTTAAACGGGCCACGCATAACGCCACTCTGATCACCCCGTTTCTCTCGTTTGAGGTCACAATTAAGAAATTAGTGTGATAACAGCAGGAGGGTCTAAATAACAAATACGAGTAAAATTCATCGAGCTGATGGGAGTTCTCAGGATTACAGTTGTAACGGTATTCCCTCCTCTGCTTTGCAGTAGTGGTCCAACAGTGGCCAAAACTCAAGAGTATTTACTATGGGCCTTCAAAGGTGTCTACCTTCGCACAAGATTACTCTTGGCAGAGGTGTAGATAGAAGGGTAATGACACTTCTATCACAAAGGAGTTGCCACAAGATATTCAGATAAGCGAAAACAGTGCTGCATTTGGCTGAGCACTTTGTATCTATAATCTGCCTTCAACTTTTGTTAAGGATTAAGCATTGGTTTATGTTAGCTCCTTTAAGCCCCCACCCCTGATTCACTCAGTGGAATTATTATTATACTGGTTTAGCTCTTATTAGAGTGTGTGTAGTAAATTTACTGAGACAAACATGCAGTACGTTTAAAAGCAGTAAATCGAAGTTAAATTTGTAAAATTACAAATTACAAAATTTAATAATCACTCAAGTTTTAACAGTTAGAAAATAATTTGAATAGTTTAGAAGAAAAATTTCATCATTGATTGGTAATAGAGACGATGAAAGAAAGTTCACTTTGGTAGCACATATTTTACACTTAGCTGCTATTAGAAGTTTCTGCACCAGCTGATGGGTTCTTTTTACACTGCTCACGCTCGTCGCCGGTCAAGGTTGTCGGGTGTAGCTCGTTTCCCAGAAATGTCAAGGAGAGTCTACAAAGTTGGTCCCTTGTCTTAAAGCGTAGGCCACTTGTCCCTTCTTGTTCCAGAGATAGTACTTTCTGCTGGTACCTCCAATAACTATGATAAAGAATAGAAACGAAACGCTCTTCTGAGTATTGCGTTTCCCGAAACATACTTATGTGTCTCCTTTCTTCTATTCTACCATCCCATTTCTCTCAGAATTTACCTTCGATGAGGGTTAAATTTAATCCCTCGGGATAAAACTTTCTATACATTTAAATTGAATAACTTTAGCTTTACATTACATTTAAATGAAAAGGTTAATAGTACAGATAGAATATGTTTACATCTACATCTCCACTTATTGAAAAGTGTTCACAATATAAATTGAATATGTTTTTATTTATGTTTACACTGATTTGAAAAATTTGAAACTTCCATTAATTGTAAAGTGAATATGTAAATTATTTCATTATCAGAAAGTAATCTCTTTGTAACAAGGTGTACAGCAAACGATTATGACATGCTTGACTGTTCAGAATGTGTTGCACAGACGATTAATCTCTTATCTGTCGCGCACCTGGGCCTAATCGTAGCAAAGCTATGCCGCACCCTGGCAAACGCAAAGTATTATCACCAACAAGGTGAGATGTTTGAACAAACAAACTCTCTGCTACATAGCAAACAGAAAGAAAAGGGTGCGACTCTGACAAAAATCGCGATAAAATCAATACAAAAATGTAACTGATTACTGCCGTCGTGAAACATAGATTAGGAAGAAGAAGGGGTCGCTCCAATCCATTATGTGACAATAGTAAGCGCCTGAAGATGATTAGTTCTAACAAGCTTGAAATACCTTTAGCATAATGTAATTGAATTTTGCTTGATGTCTGAATGGGAAAAAAGGGGGTGAGGGGATGAATTTTACCAAGAAAGAGGGCGGATGGGAACAATTTAGAGAATGATTCAATGTAAAAGAGAATGGAGCAATAAAAGCACGGATAGACGAATGAATGAATCCTACTTGTCGCAAGAAGAAAATACAAATTGTTAGTAATACATTTATAATCAGTGGAAGAAAGATGAAAAGACAGTACCTTAGCTGGGGCATTAAAAAAGAACAATCCCATATCAAGCGCAGCACGTCGCAGTAGTGCTTTATGCTTCTTTGGCCTTAAGGGAACACTGTTGAAGTGCTGTCTAGAGTTATTTATATCATATACAGTTTGTTTGTGTCTTACTATTCGGTTATTTGCACAGTTAAATTTCTTTTTCTTTCTCGCCCTTTATATATGTAGCAGATTTAGAAAAGATACGAAACAGTTGTATTTTCCTTGCAGGAATTTCATTGATTACATTCTTCACAACCAAACAGCAAAAGACATTTTGGCGTGGACCAAGAGGACGCAAGTTCCCGATGAAACATTTTTTGCTACACTTAATGCCAATCCTCACCTAGGCATTAAGGGCACGTATAAAGGCATGTATAACTTGATTATTAGTAGGTAGATGTCCAGTATTCCTAAGAAATGCGTGTCTTGACTTTCGGGTACGTACTTGCCAAGAAAAAAAAAATGTAATTTTACAGAACATCTATCCAGTCATTATTGTAGTAGGATTGCAAGGGTAGTTTCTCATTAGGAGATGTCTGAAGAAACAAAAGAAGTGTTAAAGAATAAGCTCATGAATGAATAATGTGTAAGAAAGAGAAATTGTGAAGGTTTGGAACAGGCTCACAGAGATTACACATAGCCGATGGTTCAGTCTGTAAACAGTGTAAGTTCTGACAGTATCTGGTGATAACAATGATGACTCAGATGAGAACATTTTTAATGGTTAACAACTACTAAGCGCATACAACAGCAGAAGATCTGGTTTCAAGGCACGAGGAAGCCCAAGAGTCTCATGGGTAGACAACATCGAAGACATCCTACAACATCACGGACTTATAATAGCTAAAACGACAAACTTGGCTCAAAAGCTTCAGCTCCCCACGGCAATAGTGGAAGGAAAAGTTATTTCTAGTGCGGGTGGAAAAAAAAGTAGCTAATCTGCTGTTATGGACTGGGAGAATATTTATTACACGAAAGGTTGCGCGAGCATGATTTTTTATGCCCGACGTTTAGAGGGTCAAGTGTAGTTTCAGGAAGCCAAGGAATAGTATTGTTAGTTTAGAAGGACAAAGAGGAGACGAATAAAAAATACTTACTGTGAGTCAAAGTGAAAACGCTTTGATTGCTGTTAAATCTTCTAATGTGTGATCCGATGTATGATTTCATGAATGATAGTGTGAAGACAATTTGTTTGCTGTTAAAGGCTCTGATGTGTGATCCGATCTATAATTTCACGAATGACAGTGTGACGACAATCTGATTGCAGTTAAATTTTCTAATGTGTGATCTAATGTATTGTCACAAAATGACTTTCGGGTCCTTCTCTTGTCGCTCTCTTGTTCACTACGGCCTTGTCATAGACATTTGTTGTTTTGATTATTTTACGTGATTCTATGACCGGCACCATCTTCCTTTCTCTGCACTGTAGCAGATATTTTGTATTTTCCTTCTTACACCACTCTCAGTGATATTTTGCCTCGTCTGTTTACCTGATCATCATTGCTGAAGATAGTAGACAGGTGATTCAATATTGAAACGACAGGCATATTCTCGTGTATCCAACCTTGGCCGCTACCGATTAACACGAAAATCGCCAGCGTATTTGTCTAGATGCTGATAAAGCCAGGGTGCACGACATATAAGAGATTACTTGTCTGGGTGACACAATTTGGACAAAAAGTGAATACCTAATCGCTTCCTGTCCGACGTGTTATGACAAGCTTACTTTAGATAGTAATAATTTGTTACATCTGAAACACATTGTCGTATGAGTTTACAGATGTGTTGGTGAGTTCGCCTGCCATGCAATCGGATGTTTTCATACCATATATGGGAGAGACATCAGATTAAGACGAAACATGGCGTGTATACCGCTCCACCTATGTCCCAGTCTTGACATATGGATGCGAGTCATGGGCAATGACTACAACCCACAAAAGCCAGATCCAAACCTCAGAAATGAGGTATCTGAGAAAGGTGGTTGAAATAACAAGAAGAGACATGGTACGCAACCAGAACTATAGCGTCCAAGTGCCTGTTAAATCGCCACCTCCCCCATTGCAGGACCTGCTAAGTAGAAGCATTCCCAACTAAGATGGGTTATTGTGCCATATGTCTGTAGCAGTAATGGTAGTAAAGAATCGGCTACCACATGACAAAGCATTGGAAACACATAGAGCCCAAGGATCGTCACACGACCACACGAGGATGAACCCAGATTCTCGCTGGGAAGGACAACATTAGGACAACTCTTTGAAGGGACCGATGACGTGAGAATGGAACCAGGCCAGGAAGGAAGACAGTCCGGGATA